>LQNS02278115.1:4803864-4814861 GCA_001587735.2 Parhyale hawaiensis | reverse complement strand
GCTTGCACAATGTGAACTGTCAAAATTGTCACTGCACTGCAGACACGCACACGCGCACCGCGCGTACACGTCACCATCACTTACCATCACCGAGAATGTCCAGGGTTCAGACTAGTACCGACCGCACTATGCACTTACCCATCTCTGATGACCTTGCTTGCTTGGATATCACCGTGTACGTAATCCTCGCTGCTACACGCTATAGGGGATACACCGAGAGGTGCTCGGAGATCTCAGAATAATTAGCAGGATCCGCGGAAATTCCACAGTTATCTATACTTTTCTCTTGTCTAACTACAACGCACTCAGACAACGAATCCTGGAGATCTATTCTCTTCACGACCTTCTGTGCATCCTGTGTCGGAATACCGTGCCACATGGGTTCCTTATTACTGTGGATATATTGTACGTCCCTTACATCTTGTACTGGACCGCTGGAAGAAAGTCTCTCTCCAGGAGACAGAGGTTCAAACTATTCAATACAATAGTTGTTTATTTTGATTACTGAAAAATGGAAATATGTTCGCCCTCTTATGTCATCTGTGGATTTAGTAAACGAATCTGCTACAATGCATTTGCATCTTCATCTCGAAATAGTTCTGCAGATAAGGCAAAAAAATCGTTATTTTAACAACTGCTCCTGGCGGAAAGTCCCGCATGTATCTTCTATTAGCTTATTTCGGGTTGTATTGATCCGTTTTTGTGACTGTGTTTTTCAAATTTGAGTGCGTCTTCGTCGTCTTACGAACTTTTCTTCTCTCATCTGTTTTGTTTACCCATTCAGAGACAAAACCCATTAAAATTCCTCGGTAATAAATCATATTCTTTTGGGTTTTACAACATGGCGATGCAAGACGTGTGCGGCACAATCTAAAGCGTATTCGACCAATTTTATTGATAAGTGTTTCTTGTCGTTAAGCAAACCAGATGTGCTATTGCTATTTATTTCCATTTGCTTTTCGTTACATCCGCCAATGAGGGTTTGTTGTTGACGGAGTTTGTGTTTCTGACTGTTAGCAATACAACTCAAAACGTTACGGAAGGATTCTCATAAAATTTACAGGAACTGTTTAATGCCTCAAGAAACAAGATCACTTTTGGTGATGGTTTGTCAGCCCGTTTGTCTGCCTGTTTGCTCTTCCGTTGCCTGCATGACTGAAAAGTTATGAGTAAATCTTCATCAAAATAACTGGAACTGTTAAGAGTTTCTCAAGGAACAGTTGAATAAAATTTGGTGATGATCCGTTTGTATTGTTTATTTGTCTGTCAATCATTCCTTTCTGTTAGCAGTACGTTGCTTGGCGTAGGTTTGCCCTCTATGAATGCAGCTCTATTTAGACGTAGCTTTCTCATTCCATATTTGTCTTTTTCTATTCACAGAATAATTTACGGCAACGTTGTCAATGTTTCGCAGGCATCAGAAGGTCGTAAACAGAATACCAGCGTTTTAAACATAGTACCAGCTGTGCGAAATGTTGATGATCTCGTGCGATGACTGAAAAGCTTTAAGGGAGNATTAGATGTACCAAGTAATAAATGCACTCCAGTAGTATAGAAAAACGACAGTATCGAGATAAGCGTTCCATCTGCAGCGAACGCGGAAGAGGAACGGTTGTCTCGGTACTGTCGTTTTTCTATACTACTCCTGTCGTTAAGCAATCGGATTTGCAGTTGCTATTTATTTCCATTTGCTTTTCGTTACGTCCGCCAATGAGGGTTTGTTGTTGACGGAGTTTGTGTTTCTGACTTTTAGCAATGCAACTCAAAACGTTTTGGAAGGATTCTCATAAAATTTACAGGAACTGTTAAAATGCCTCAAAAAACAAGATCAACTTTGGGTGATGGTCTGACAGCCCGTTTGTCTGCCTGTCTGCGCTTCCGTTGGCTGCATGACTGAAAGTTATAAGCAAATTTTCATAAAAATAACAGGAACTGTTATGAGTTTAACAAAGAACAGTTGAATAAAATTTGGTGATGATCAGTTTGTATTGTTTATTTGTCTGTCAATCATTCCTTTCTGTTAGCGGTACATTGCTTGGCGAAGGTTTGTCCTCTATGAATGCAGCTCTAGTTAGACGTAACTTTCTCATTCAGTAATTTTTATAAACGATAAGCGCAGACAGATGTTTCTCTTTTTCTATTCGAAGAATAATTTACGGCAACGTTGTCACTGTTTCGCTGGCACTAGAAGGTCGTAGACAGAATACCAGCGTTTTAAAAATAGTTCCAGCCGTGCGAAACATCGATGATCTCGTGCGATGTTTGAAAAGCTTTAAGGGAGCTGCAAGTAGCTAGAACCTATCACAAACCGGTATCATACATGCAAAGCGCGAATAGTACCAAGCTCAAAAACTACGAAGTGCGGAAATATGTTTCCTCTCAAACTATTGCGTTAATGCGCAACGACAAATGTCTTATCAATATGTGTTAACATGTTAAATTATTATCACGCTCATTGAACCGTTAGCTCGAAGAACGTGAATATCTCGGAGGTATAGAGGGAGACGACATCCTGGCCATAAGCGTCACTAATTATCTGCCCATTCTTATTGGCTGGCACGTTGACTGCCTGGCACGCTGGCTCATTGCCCTGCTGGCGGGAATCGGTGGCGTAGATGTTGTTGATATTCCATTTAGCTGAATTTCTTCGTGGCAGTTGAAACTTCACACTGAGCAGAGGCCATAGTAAATTGGAAAAGGTACTTTCTTACCAGTTTTTTTCTCTTTTTACGGCAATGCACCTTCGTGACATCATGAGTACTGACATCATCCTGGACAAGTAACAGTACCGCCGTACCACGCTCGTGCGCTGCTACATTAAGGCCGGGAACACATTGGAGCAACAAGCGACACGGAACGCAACATATTCGCAGCTTGAAAAAAATGTAACTGCGAGCACTGCTACCAACTGGCCGCACTGCCGCAACACAGATCGCATGTCGCCGTGTCTTCCGACGCTGCTTCCTACAAATTTTCATGCGATTTGATAACAGTGATGTTCTGACTTGGCTGTTATCAGGAAGCATCTATCAATAATTGCTAACATGTATATTTTCTGTAACTACAAAAATTGAAAACGTCGAGATGATTTAAAATAATGGCCCCAGAACACCGAACAAAGTTATGGATCGATCAGTAATACCTCTCAACAGTTTCAGCTGTACAACGAAGCACTGACTGAGCAGTATAATCGCTGAATTCTATTTTAATATAACTAGCCTGCTCTCTGTGTGGCTTCGTTTATGTATTTTATTTGTATCCAATGGCACAAGGCTTTTCCTACTAAAAAACATGGTATTTAAACGTGGCCCGTTATGCAGTTGACACTCATGTTATTATCTGAAATTACAACAATAGCCAATAGCGTATCGTTCGAGGAACGAGCAAATTTTTGCTTTACCTATGCAAGAATAAGAAGTATTATATGCTCATTGGAGAGACAGCATTGTTTGGCTTATATAAATATACTTTTTCATATATTCCATCGAGTATTTATGTTCTCAAAAAATGTTTCAATTTTGGCAGCTATAACAGTAAAAAAAAAAACAGGCGTTGGCCACTTAGCCCTATGATATTTGCCAGGTGCCGCCACACTCTCAATTCAATCACAAGTGTTAGCTTTTCCCTTGAAATTCCTAGTGATTCATGAAATTAGTGAGCCTTCAATAACTCTTGCAGCATTCACGGTACAAATTGCAATAAGTGTGCTATCAAGAGCCAGAAACGATCATGATTTAGCACCACAAAATGCAAATATATCCTGAAGAACATTTGTTGACGAGTAGACTAAAGTAGTTCTTCATTGTCCAGAAGTATGACAAGTTGCGTTCATTCTCCTCGAAACTTCATTCCATTATTTAAATTCTTTGAGCTGAACATTTAATCGTCGACGGTAGCTCCCCAAGTCACTCTCAGATGATTGCCGAATAGCATTCGATTATTTAGCTATTATATTGTTAACTTTTGCGTCTTGTTTACAAAAATTGCTGCAAACTAAATGCTGCAACTCGGCTGCAGGGTGCGCAATGTGAACATGGCTGAACTAAAACCCTACTCAACCTAAGACAACTTGATTTTGTTTTGTTCTCTGATTTATAGTCTTACAGTAGCAATCAGTGATGAAAAAATACTTTGCGCAGATTTCACAGACATATGCTGCAAAATAGTTCCATTTTTTTTACCGAAAATAATTGAAATCTCTCTGTAGTGACTTGACCGAGATTGCGGTAGTGGGGACTTTGACGTAAAAATGAACGATCAATCAGCGTGCTGCTTCCAATATGAGAATGGTTGTGCTGTTCCAGTGCACATCCCAAAGATAACATAGTTCGAGCTGAAAGCATTGTTTTTCACGAATGAATTATTTAGATAAAACTTATAGTTATATTGCGATAGAAAATGATACGTATTTTTACAATGGTGGACAATGTGTGGTATTGATTGAATGAAATACTCCATCAATGTCACTATAACGGGGTTGAACTTGTCCTTACGTGTTTTGTTGTACGCACAAAAATACAGACTATTTCGTATTGATCGGTTCCTCTTCATCAGTTTTATCGTTAACGAGTAAACACTATTTTCTTGATGTTAGGCAAAGCTGTTTTTTTTATTACAGATCAAAGCTCTGAAGAATAATTAAAACTCACAACTGTCATAACCCTAATAAAAACATCGTAAGCTCTCAACTTCCATTATTGCAAAATAAAAGGCGTTTTAAGTAAATTAAAAAAATGAGCAAGTCTGTCAAGCTAGTATATTTTGGAGAAAAACTCGAGTCCCTGAGGTTTATGCTAAATGCACAATTTGTCTAAAATATTGTAGCTCTAAGGAAATTCTGCGCCTTCGAAATACAAACCAGAGGGTTGAGCATACCGGTCTCTACGGTGCAGTCTGCGGGTCTCACCTCTCCCCCTGTCGACCACCCCACCTCTAGAACTGTTTTGGAACGTGTTACTTACCGAGACGCTTTTTAAGATGGATGCCAATGCTTACCAATAATTACACTTTTAAACAAAGTAGCAGACGTGTGGTATACAAATAGTGTAAGAGGGTTAAAAGTATTCACAGTTTTAAGAAAGAATTATTGAAAATTTTTGCTAGATATTAGAAAGGTTCGAGAATACAATAGCTTTCCTTGTACCAACCGCGGCCTGTGCTGTGAAAACAAAGGCGGGCAGTCGCAGTGCAGCAGCCGTAGAGTCAGGTCGGCTGCGGGAGCACTATATATTTTGCCGCCCCGACGCCGGTCTTGACGTTCGGGGTGGAGAAGTGTTTTTGTAAATTCTCTTGTGAAATTCTGAATACACAACGTACATCGAAACCGAGTTTTCCTTGAAGACCCCTACGATCCTTCGATTTTCGGGTGCGTAGAAGGTCATGGGCCGACGAATTAACAAGGCCCATGACACACAACACGCATGCTACATATTATCGTGTGGTATTGAGTTGTTAGCTTAACCAAGCACATGGCCCAAATATCTCCAACTTGTTCAAATGTGCTTATCTGTTTTGGTTTTGCTTATGTTTATGCCAATAAATAGTATCATTAATACATTACTTCGTCATTCATTAGCTTTCAACTGCAGTTTCATATTTTTTTCCGCTTATATTTTGAACGTCTGCCAATGAAACATCACACCGCCGTTCAAGATTTCGGAACGTACATACGCACACACAACGCAGCCTACGCAGGTAGCTGTCCGGCCAGTGTGACCGAGCCTGAGACACAGCTGTAGACGGCATGCAACAAGCCTCTTGCAAAAATTGCGTTGCATCGCTTGTTGCTCCAATGTGTTCCCGGCCTAACAGTGCCACCGTACCTCGCCTGTGCGCTGCTGCAGTGTACTGTATAACCCTAGTACTATCCCGCGCCACGCAGTACCATGGTACAGCACTAACTGTTGCCGCCCCGACAGGTACCATGGGGTGCTGTGCCACACCATTGCGTATCTACACAGCGACTGCCCTGAAGTGCTGCAGTGCCACTGGCGGAAGGTCGAGGCAGTCATGTGGGAGGCGGGCAGTGGGAGCAGCTACTGCGACTTTCTGCTCTCCTACCAGGGGGTGGTGGGCCTGGCCTCTGCTGTAGCCCGCATGCGGCGGGTGCAGGAGACCGAGTGGGCAGCTTCTAACGGTGGGCTATTTGTACGTGTGTAGAGTCTTCTTGTGCAATGTTTACAGTGTTTGTGTCTGCGTGCGTTCGTGGTGTTTGCCACTGT
Source organism: Parhyale hawaiensis (assembly GCA_001587735.2). Classification (NCBI taxonomy): domain Eukaryota; kingdom Metazoa; phylum Arthropoda; class Malacostraca; order Amphipoda; family Hyalidae; genus Parhyale; species Parhyale hawaiensis. The sequence goes on along the minus strand of LQNS02278115.1, from coordinate 4,808,640 downwards.
TCGGCAAGATTCTACTGGTCCTTATAAATTCATGTCTGTAGTCAGGGGGAAATCCATTGAAGCTTGGCGCCAAAACTTTACTCGGTAGTCCTCTATCAGCAGTCTTCATAAGCTCTCTGGTGTCCATCTCCAATTGATTCCTGAGGCCTCCCGACATTTTCTTTTTTATTATTCTTATTTTGCAGCCCTAAAGACTTCATCCGATTTTTTTGTAAAAAAGTAGAGGTAACCTCCACTTTGAAACCCACACGCACTGGTTCGTGCCGCAGATAAAGGCGGCGGACATAAGCCGCCGACGGGACGTCGGGAAATTATCTATTAGCGGAATTTCCAATAGGCAAAATTTCAGGCAGGCGTAATGTCCGGTGAGCGAAATATCCGTTAGGCAAGCTGTTCGGCCACCAGTGTAGTCGAGACTCTACTCTCATCGTTACCCAAATTCTGGACGACCACCTGAGCAGCCGTAAGCTGTGATTTCCTGCTGCCTTCGGATAATTATCTAAGTTACTCAGCACACCAGCTGTGTTGTTTTAATCATTTTTGGTGAATTATCTTAAATTTTCTTTTATCATTATTTTTGCATTCAGTCGAGTGATAGCAAGTAAAATGTTGCTTGTAGCAGAACTTCAAAGATGTATAATAGATGGATATAATTCATTTCTCCACAGGCGGGAAGGGTTCTTATGTTAATACCATAAGAGCTTGTATCATAAAATGACATGTACATTCTTTGCTGGATAATATTACGGCAATATAATCACAACCAAGTCTGCAAGGCTCAGGTCCATCACATACAAACTAGTCTACCGAACTNTCAAAGTATCAAAAGAGAAAAGTGCTTTCTCTTTCATTCATCTAAGCAGCACAATCGTCTGTCACCTTAAGTGACATGCAGAAAAAAAACCTAACATTGGCAATCAGCAAAGCATTACTGAATATAAGTGAATTCGTCATATGCGTATCCTACCTACCGAATAAGCTTTCAGTAGATTGAAGCGTTTGTTTTGAGTGAAATCTGTTCCGCCAAAAGAAGACAAACTAAAAAAAAAGAAGTCATGTCTACTACCCGTGTAAAGTCATCGCTTCATGTGTCCTTCGTTGATCATCTACTGAATTTATGCGTTGTAAACTGAGAGCAAACATGTATTTCAATGTATGGAAAAAGTTATAAAAATCAGGCTCCATTCCAGCACAAATAGAAATAAATATCTCTATTGGTTCGATTTCAAGAAGTGTTTCATCCAAGCAATGCAGTCAGATAAAGGGATTAGGATTGCATTTTTGCCATCTTCTGCAACCTGGTCATCGATCTCTAGGAAAACACTACTTAATTATAAACTCTGCAACCCGGCCTATTTTTCACCTATTTCTTTACAAGCGTGAAACGAAGCATACAAATACATAAATATATAAAAACAAATAAACACACGACGGTGATTATCATATTGTTGGTTACAGCTTGTTTAATTAAGGTAATGTTAATACATTTATTGCTACTCGAGTGGAGATTTTTATCACCCAAACTACTACATCTTACCAGCTAATACCGTGAAGTGTAGTACAAATCATCCAATGGGCACGGCAGTACCGTGCAACATGCATTGTTCCCAATAGGAAGGCCTTCATCAGTTGAAACTACTACAATATATACGAGATCAGCAATCCAGGCCCATTACAACACATGATGATAATAAGGCCCAGCAGTCAATTCCGAGATCACGAAGTTTTAGAATAAAACGCCGAATTATTACAACAGAAGCTGCAACAAATAGTCTAGAGCGTAGGACAGAGGTATGTAAGTTCCATACAACTGACACTTATTGCTAAGAGAGGGTAACTAATGAGAAGAAACTTATATAGACCACGCGTGGTCTTGCAGTATAACTCCTTATAACTAAAACGCAAGCTGCCGTGCAGTTTCATTTTATGGCAAGCATACCAGACAGCCCCTCGCGTGTATTCACAAGGACACATTTCCCAGCAGGGCAAACCACAATTTGATTAACGAACAGATACTTACTTGCATGGGCTGAATTTGTTAAAGACTAAAGTAATTATCATAGGTACCAGGCTACACAACTGACGCTCTAAGAAGTGTCATAGGGCTATACAGTCTCGCCGAGAGACTAATAGAATTAATATAGGAATGTGTGTGTGTACAGGACGGGACGCTGACCTACTGTGGCTGCTGCTGCCCCACGCACAGCCAGAGCGCCTCAACATCTACATGGACTTTGCCGCTCCCCCCGCTTGGGAGCTCGCAGCTGCTGAATACAAAGGAGCTTTGGAGCTATGGGACTACACAGACACCGCAAGGGATGATTGGCTGCGTCCTCTGCACACCAGCAGGTGAGTGGTGAACTTCATCTCAGTTTCAGTATGATGCATAATAATCGTTGCAACATTGCATGCTCCTATAGTAATTAGTGCTGAATTTCTGTTTAAAAGCTGAACGTGGAAAATTTTCACAACGTCACAGAGAAAAAAAAACTTACCAACTTGAGACAACCAAATGTCTCACAATTGAGGACACCTTAATGTAATTTATATGTGTTTTCTTAACTGATGCTAATTGCAGTTCGGGGGAGCATCGCTACAAATGCAACTCCACTCAGCTTATATGTACCGTGAGTGTACCGTAGCCATGATACTCTCTTTTATATAAACTTAAATATTTGCTGTGTTGAAGTGCTGAAATTTTGTCCTATGATGAGAATACTGCTGTCAGAGAAAGAACAAGTTAAAACAAAGAATTGTATCTATTGCCCCATGAAAAATCATCACTTTGTGAATGCTTCGCTGATTATCTACTGAATTTATACTAGATGTCATGAGAGAAAAAAGTTATGAAGCCGACACCAGAAGCTGCAAATGTTTTTTTTTACGATTTCAAGAAGTGTTTCAAGCAAGGAGTGCATTCAGAAAAGGGGATAAGGATCTCACTCTCGCCATCTTCTGCAGCCTGGTCATCGATCTCCATAAAAATGCAATTTAAATACAAATTCTGCAACCTGGTCAATTTTCGCCTATTTTCTTAAGAAGCGTACACGAAATAAATATATGAAGCGTTTTATTTTATAAGCATATACATTTTGTGTCCGCTTCTCAAGAAAAGTAGGCTAAAATTTCCGCGTTTCAATGCAGCAAATGTTTGAGCTTTAAAGGCAATATCATGGCTACGGTACGCTCATATTGCATATAATCTGAGTGGAGTTGCATTCTAGTTTTGTGCTGTATTTTATTTAAGATTTTCCTTCTACTCTCACTATGGAAAATGCACGTGAAAGGAGATTAGAGAGGCAACGTAAAAAAAAATCGAAGCTACTAGTCTCAAGAAAAAAGACGCGCTACCAATGGAGGGAGAAGACTTATCTATGGGACACAGAGTGAGGACAATGAAGCAGAATGGATACAAAGGAGAATAAGTGCTGCTGACAGGCGTGAGCGAAAAAAATGTATATGAGGAAATGGTAAGTCAGAGAAGAGAGGACCTAAGGATGGGAGCACGACAGGGGATCAATGAAAAAAAGTAATAATAATGAAGAAACAAGTCAGAGAAGAGAAGATTCTGCACCGGCCCATATTAAGCAAACTTATCGTTTATTGGGTGAAGTTTCAAGCACGATGACCAGAAGGTCGACGATGGTGAAACTAGGATTCTTATCTCTTCACTTCAATGCACGCCATTTTTATAATATTTCTTGATATAGAAAAATAAAGATATTTGCGGCGCTGCCATGAAGTCCAATTTTTATAACTTTTTTATGTATCGAAAAATATGTTTGCTCTCAGTTCGCGACGCATAGCTTCAGTAGCTGATCAACGAAATGCAGACGAAGCTATGATTTTCACTGGGCAATAGAGACAGCCATTTTTCCAGCTTGCTGTCTTCCTTTGAAGGAGCAGTTATCGCTTCTGCAGCAAAACTTAGGTATACTGAAGGCTTATCTCCTTGGGTAGGAAGGATACGCAGCATGGATTTTAATTTAATTCAGTACGGTATTGTTAATGCTTCACTGCTTGCTAACATATGATTTTTTCTACGAGTTATCTATGGTGGGGACGCTTGTGCTGCTTACATAGTAGCATGTTGCAGCGTATCGTCCAGTACCACATTAGTAACGAAACTATGGGAAATGAAGTCGGCTGTTCACAAATTCCTTGCTGTTAATTTTCTCATGGCAGCTATTGCAAAAAGTTAATGAACACACCGATAAATGCACATTGGTTTCATTATATCTGAAACGTCTGCCCTCAAATTGTATTCTCGAAACGTCATACCGCATAACTCCAAAAACTGAGAAACTTGTAACTGAGGAAACCCACAAGGCTGAGAGACGTGAACCTGAGAGAGGTCATATGCGGCAAAACAAGTACAATTAAAGGAAAAACAAAAGGCAAACAATCACCGTTCTCCATGCTTACCTTCAAAGCTTGTATAAGATGGGTTTTAGATTCGATAAACGGGGTTTCGAAAAATATTGCCCGCTTTAACGAACGTTATTTTTCATTTAGGAACACTTAAAAAACAGTCCGGACCGCGGCACAACGTGCTTTGTAACTTTGCCACACTTCGCGCGTTCCTAGCCACACCGGAATTTTGATGTTGCCATCAGGCAGGCATGAGAGTTGACCATTTGATAAAGTTACATTGAATTTTATAATTAAAATTACTTTACTTCAAATGAGCTCTCAGATTCTAATCTTTTGGTGACATATCTTCCCGGCGGGGGGTCTTCACCTTCTGTCCAAGTCGGTAGGTGAACGTCAGCGTCA
>LQNS02278115.1:4753987-4768529 GCA_001587735.2 Parhyale hawaiensis | reverse complement strand
GCAGAAACAACATCGGAAGGAAGTCTATTCCAAATGCTGACAATGAAATAGGGAAAGAACTGCTGACTTAAGGTTGTTCTTCGAGCTTTATGCTTGAGTTTTTGACCGTTGTTTCGCAAGCGATCATTGAGGTTTCTTTCAAAGAGTCCCATTGTAGGTACGTCGTTGAAGCCATTCAAATACTTGAATGTTTCTATCAGTTGCCCCCTTAGTCGTCTTTGCTCGAGAGAGATCAGACCTAGTTCTTTAAGGGGGCCTTTTCTATAATTTTTTACTTTTTTTATTATTTAATCGATTTTTCTGAAATTTGCACATAAGATGTGGAATTAAAAAATAAAAACATTTTGTTCGTGTAGCTTTTTCAGTTTAGGCCTTAGTTTCTTCAGAAAATGAGATTTTCATTTTTTTATTATAAATTTCAAAAAGAACGGAAGTCGATGAGTTTTTATGCTACACTAAAAAAAAAACAGTTTTGGAATCCTTGAAACATTCCTAACAACGCTAAGGAGGATTTTTTGAATTTCCTTTTCGTTTTCTATTGACATGAGACTTTAGATGGGTTACCGAAGAATTCATAAAATATGTAAATTTTCTTGATATTTCATATAATAAAAAAAAACACTAAAAGGAAATTGAAAAAATTCCTCCTTAGCGTTGTTAGGAATGTTTCAAGGATTCCAAAACTGTTTTTTTTTAGTGTAGCATAAAAACTCGTCGACTTACGTTCTTTTTTATTTTGAAAAATCAAATTTTTCAGGGCGGCGAATTTTATGTTTTTGTGGATGAATTTTGTAAAACATGCGCTGTTTGCAGTGTATATTTCCACCTACAAATACCTTACATTCGTCATTCACTATATAAAAATATAAAATAGCCTTACCTTTAGACGAATAAATAATGAAAAAGTCAATTTTAGACCCCTCCAGACCCCTTTTGCCCCCCCCCCATTTTTGGGGGGTTATAGTGCTGCTAGCCCCTTAAAACTTTGGGATGTAATAACCCTTGGGATACAGATCATTTTGTAGCAAAAAAAAGTATATTTTGACCCCCTCCGGACCCCATCCCCCTGCCCCCCCTTTCGGGGGTTTCTAGTGCTGCTAGCCCCCTAAAAATTTAGGACGTTATAACCCCGTACCTAAGGACACTTTTTGAGCATAAAACAAAAAATTGAAAATTTGGACCATTTTCCGTTATTTCAACTAGTCCCATTGTAGGTATGTCGTTGAAGCCGTTCAAATACTTGAATGTTTCTATCAGTTGCCCCCTGAGTCGTCTTTGATCGAGTGAGATCAGACCCAGTTCTTTCAGGCGACGTTCATACGACTTGTTTCTCAGCTGAGGTATCAGTTTCGTTGCTCTGCGTTGGACTCTTTCCATGTTATCGATATCATTGCACAGATGTGGCAACCACAATTGGACAGCAAATTCTAAGTGTGGCCACACTAATGCCTTGTATAAGGGAACGATGATGTCCTTGGACTACTATTCAAAATTTCTGGTGATGAATCCCAGCACTCTGCTTGCTATTTTCACACCCATGTTAATTTGCTGAATGTGTTGTAGTTTGTTTGTAATAGTGATTCCCAAGTCACGTTGTTGGGTGACAGCACCCAATACCGTCCCGTTCATTATCAATGGGGTTGAAGGGTTCACGAGCCCTATATGTGCATTACTGAGCATTTGTCGACATTAAAGCTCATCTGCCACGTTGCGCTCCATTCAATGATGTGGTCAAGGTCTTGTTGGAACTCGGTTATTTTTGTGGTATGATGACATAGTTTAGNAGGGTTCACGAGCCCTATATGTGCATTACTGAGCATTTGTCGACATTAAAGCTCATCTGCCACGTTGCGCTCCATTCAATGATGTGGTCAAGGTCTTGTTGGAACTCGGTTATTTTTGTGGTATGATGACATAGTTTAGTATCGTCTGCTAATTTACTGATTTTACTAAGGATGTTAAGATCGAGATCATTGATGTAAATTGAGAACAGAAGCGGGCCAAGCACGCTACCTTGTGGAAACCCTGATGATACCTGAGTCCAGGCGCTGGTCTCTCCTTCAAGCTTCACTCGCTGCTGTCGACCCGTAAGCCCGTGTTACAATATAGGCACCGTTTCTACTTTTGTGGATCATAACATCGATATTTCAATAAATGAGATTTTCGTCTTTCAGTGGCAAATGAACAGCCTCGCGTGACTAAAATTATACTTCCCTAACAGGATACATTTCTTAGCACAATGTGTTAACTCGTTGTTATAATTCAAGTAACTGAAACTAGGGCCCGCCTAGAAATGGAGCGCTGCGAATAAACAGAAACAACAGAAATTTTTACTTGAGGACAGACAAGTGGTCATTTGCAAGTCCAGATTTTTATAAAATGAACCCCGGAAAATTTGGAGGTCGTGCGACACGAGCTACGATTTCCAACCATCGTTGCCACTGGCCGCTCATACAGAGGAAATTCTCGCTTATTTCCCCCAGGCTATGGCCGCTATGTCTCTTTCTGCATCGATGGCATCACTTCAGACTTGACGGAGTGGTAGGTACGTACCATATGTCTACTCTTCTCCAATATTCTTATTTATTTTACATCATTATGAGCACTCAGATAAATCACTGCATAAAAACGGAACTATAAATTACCGATTAGGATGGCAATGCTCGAGAGGTTGAAGAAGTTTAGACAAAAAGCAAATGGTTGAACACCCAGTAACACACTGAAACGCACCCAACACAGCGCACCAGCATTCACTGTCACTGCTCGCGCCGCCTTATCAGCTCTCCTTATCAGCCCTGGCAGTTGGACACCACCACTACAGTTCATTTACTACAGATAGTTGTGTCAAGCAATAGAGTGGCAGCACCTGCAGTTGCTGCAGCAGAGTGACGTCACAGTGGTGACGTCACAAAAATGTATCAGCCAATAGCGTTACTCCTTACCACCTCCTTGGGGCATCCTGGGTAACGCCGAAACAGAGGCATCGTTGATAGTTTCCAATGCGGCGTCGTGTGTGCGAGAGCTTCAGTGCATGTCATGATTGTTTATTACATAAACGTTGGTAAAATTGTTCAGTTGCAGTTTATTGTGCTTTTCATGTGTATAACATTCTACTTCTAATAAACCTAGCTTTATAACTTGTTGAAATGCAAAGTTTTTTTGGTGAACGAAAATCGTCTATTTTTCTCTTTTTAAGCTCATGCGAATCATTCTATTCCGCGCAAAGCATTCGCTTCAACTTAATTAGGCAAGAATTTTTAGATGATTTTCTCACTTATTTTTATGCCGCTGAAAATGAAGATGCAATACAATACATCATATCTACGGTCTATTATTTTCCTTTACTTATGTAATTAAGTATATGGCCAGTATTGGTAGTTCCAATATGAGATGATAAATGATAAGCGATTGGCGGAAAAGTCTTTCTGCTATACTGTAGTAGGAGCTGCCGCTCGCCGCCTAATTTGTTCACACCAGGAGAGTGACGTGGCAGTCACCCATTGGCTGAAATTGACGCCAATTGCGGCGGTCGCTGATTGGCTGAGATGGTTTCACAGCGGGTTGCTGATTGACTAAGCCGAAAGGGCGTTCCTTTAGGGCTGACCTATCTGTAGTAAATGAACTGTGACTCCGACCAACAGCACAATTTCCGGACTTCCTCACAGGCATCAGCAGCTAAGTCATAACAAGAGAAGCTGTGATCAGCTGACCAGAAGAATAATAATCAGTTACGATTATCTACGAGAGGAGCTATAATCTGTTGACCAGAGGAGCGATGATCAGTTGACAAGATTAGCTACGAGTGTAATCAGTTGACCAGAGTAGCAACGAGTATGATCAGTTGACCAGATTAATTACGAGTATGATGAGGTGCCAAGAGTAGCTACGAGAATGTCCAGTTGGCCACCAGGGTAGCTACGAGTATGATCAGTTAACCTGAGTAGCTACGAATATGATCAGTTGATACACAGAGTAGCTACGAGTATGATCATTTGACAGCCTTTCATGCTGAACTTTTAAGTAAAGGTAAAGTCAGCTTTGACTGTACCTTCTCCTAGGAAACCCACATGCACTGGTTCGTGCTGCAAATATAGGCCAATTGGCCCAAGAGGAGTAAGTAGAGCCGCAGCCGACCACGGGTCGCTGCGAACTATGGCGCCGAAACGAAAGGTTCAACGACCCTAGCCCCCCCCACCGTCCCATTCCTGGTCAGGCAGGTACCCCCACCTAGCTTCCGCATACCAAACAATTGCCGACTCAGCCCGCCGGACGCGACAAAGATCCCGTGACAGGCTTGTCGCTTGCACTCGGCACCTCGAGCACATGAGTCAGGCACGCTTGGCATGCTGCTGTTGTGGGTATAAGGTCGAATTATGAAACATACTCCGCCCAAAGCCAGCGGAACACATGGCTCTCATACGCCGCTGCGTGGGAACCCGTAAACAAACGCGACATCGCAACGAGCGTAAAGTTTACATACGGGGAGCAATTAGCCGTGAGTCTCCGAGCGCATACGTTCCCCTTCCCTCGATCGTCTGCAGCTTCGGGAAGTATTTAGCTATTGGTGCTGTAGCTGGTCATGCAAGTTGTATAAAATGATATACGAGTGATAATACTAGGCAACGCGAATGGTGTTCCAATTATGACAGCCTACCACTGTTTGTGGCTCAATTATAAACTCCGGAAACGGGTAGGTTTTGGTTATTATTGAACCATGCTAAAGCATTCTGAGAGCGCTTATCTCCACCAGCAAGCATTAACGAAAATTCCAATCAGCTCCGACACAATGATTTTTCGTATCAACACCAAAATCTACTCATTTCTGTCTTTTGATAGTATCAACAGTTTATGCAATTTTCTTGAAGATCCGTTTATAAATTTTTTAGAGTTAAGCTGTTAACAAACATTATGACAAACATAAGTTAAACACACAAGTGCATCAACCGATCTGCGCCAAAATTTGATCATTTATGTCTTATAACATTACTATCAACTACTGCCAATTTCATAAATATCCATTATTTTTTTTAGTTATTGTGCTAAAAAGCATGAAATTAAAAACAGTGATAAACGTACGAACAAATGGATCATTATAAAAATTTGGCCATGTACTCTTCGTAATATAACTAATAACTCATGTAAATTTCATAAAAATGATTCCATAACTTCTTGAGTTATGGCATTGAGAAACATGAGGGAGACAAACAAACGAATGGATTCACGGATCTTCCCAAAAAGTTAATCTTCTGTTCCTCCCAACATACCTAACAATCCCTGGAAATTTCGTCATAATCTGTTCATTCCTTTTTGAGTTATCTTGATAACAGACCGAAAGACAGACAGAGAGACAAACTCGACGGAAACATAACCTCCTTGGCAGAGGTAATTATGCGGTACAGTAAACGACACGCTAATATATCTGCATAAAATTAAACATCTGTTAGAACAAAAATCACGCCGTCTTCTCGTCCAATCACTTGTCCTCTTAAATTTTATATAACTGTAGTTTGATCTGGGCTAAAGCCCCTGAATATCTTATATCAGATGTACAAAAAGCCCACGACGTTGCAGCAAAAGTGGTTCTCAATGGAAAATTTAACTAAACGTGATCATACCAGCCCACTGTTAGAAAAGCTCCAGAGGTGACGAGTTCGCACAAAACTCAAGCTAGATGAAGCCAAATACGTTGTTCGTTCACTACATGGGGCTCTTAGAAATGCCGAGGTTCTGAAGTTTACTCCCGACGGTGCAATCAGCGGACGATCTCTTCACCGTGAGTGTCTCCAAGTGTGCTACACATGCACCATGGTTGGTCATCGAACTCTCTCTATTGCTTGTGCAAAGCTTTGGAATAAATTTCCCAGTTCAATATAGGATGTGACTGAATATAATCAGTTCACCAAGATGGTGTTGTCGCACTTTGAGCAACCCAAACAACTGTGCTAAAATTCTCTACGTGAAAGAGGCACTCTCTTCCGCCTGAAGTAGAAATGTCAATGAGTTGATGTCTTCTAAATTGCTCGTTAAGCTTTCCATACACCCAAAACAAAACATTAACAGAAAAACTGTTGCGTAATGTGCAGCGCATTTCTAATTGTACTATGTTTATCTTACCACTTTTGCGCAAATTTTTTTCAGCTTTCGACATAAACAGCATAAAAATGTTGCACCACATACCACGCGATGTTGAGATCAGGTTATGTAAGGTATTGTTGCTTTTTTAGGTCTAGATTTTTTATTCAATTTTATCAGATATTAGAAAAAAATGCGAAGCACTAATCTCAATCCCTCATACATAGCTTGCCCCATATTTCTGGGTCTCAGCTCTAAGAATAGTAGATATATTTAAGAACGCATACTTAATGGCACAACGTTCCTAATTTATTGAGCACCGCATCCATGCAAGGAAAAAATGGTTTATCTATCTATTCTCTGGAGTAAATACATACATTACATGTATTACGGGAAGACACTTGCTATGTTAAGTTAGTATCGTAATGTGCTCCGTAATTCTAACTGTATTATGGCCTTAGACTCTAATTTTTTCATGACTTGTCTCACCCGCCTGTTTCTCTCTCACTCTTGAACAATGGTTAGCTGGTCTATATTTTCTAAGTGACACGTTCCACTTTTCTCCCTATTTTCAAAAACCTCGTAAACTTACCGTTTACTAGTACGCAACATCTTGCCCCAGCTTTTTTCTGCATATTATATTTCATACTCTGTACAAAGCTTTTTCGTCTGGACTTTGCGTAACCGATATTTGTTCTAACGGAAATTAGGGTCTATATAGTCTCATTAATAACATCTATGCATTGCCTGTCCCCCAGTGGAGTATTATTAACTAACTAGAGGGGCCAGCCGTCAAAAATGACGGCAAAAATTTTGTGATTGAGCTTTTATAGTTCCGGTTCCCAGTATAAGTTTTGTTGTATTACCAGGTCTCATCCCTGCAGGCCTGATCTTCCATTAGCGAAATGCAAGCTGTGCAGCCATGAGTTTGCGATAGCAAAATATCCCCTGCAAGATAAAGAGTGAATATCAGCTTGGAATTGATTAACCGTTAAGTTGCACTAAGAAAATAATAGGTCAGTCAAAAGAATTCACTGGAAATGACCAGGGCTCACCGTATTGTGGATACCAACTGATTGTTGAACCTCCAGCGTAGAAATTTGGCTGTGATGTAAATTCAATGTAAAAAGGCGTCAACTCAGCGTGAAGATTCAACTACTACGGTATCATTCTGCAAATAAAAGCATAAGCGGAATGGATTATGTGCGAAAGGAACGGAAACTCCAAGACTGAGGAGAGAGACTGAGCCTCTCTATCTGATAAGAAGCATAACTAAAGGATAGGCTACGTGATAATATGTATAGCCGATGCCCGACGGGATCTAAAACTCTGTCAAAGATTCCGCCTTTCATCTACCATGCTCAGAAGAAGAAGCATCATCGTTATTTGGAAAAGTATCGAACTAGTTTGCAAAGCGAAGCAAGATTGAGAAAATGGAGTATTTCCACTTTTGTAATGTACTATGTAATAAAGAACTATGTGTATTTATCTGTTCATCAGTTTGTTTGTTTGTTTGTTTGTTAATTTATTTATTTATTAATATATCTATTTTCTGTCACGCTTTATCAAAACAGGAGGAAATTAGCCCAGGTTGGGGCTCTGGGTGTCCCCTCAAGTTCCATTGAAAACTAATGGGTAGAAAATAGGCCGCGTTGCAGATGATGGCCAATTTACACTTTGCATATCTGAATTCCGGTCTTCCTTTGACAACGTTTAATTCAATGCAATACACGCAGCTTCTCTAAGCAATCTCCTGCATCTTGATGTCCACTCGCTTTTAAAATTTCCTTCGTGCAAACTTCAGCTGCCTTAGTTTACACTGATACTTCTTCAGTGGTCAGCAGACGGCTAAAGAACACGAGGATTTTTTTTAAGCTAATATTTTTTTCCATCTTGGTTCTTCTTTCAACAGAGCAGCTTTTCATTTGAGGAAAAATATTTCAAAGTTATGTCCCACCGCGAGTATCCTAGATACAGAGCTCAGTATTTATTAGAACACTATCGACTGCGAGCAAAAAACATTGCACTTCAGTATATTACCGAAGGAAAGTTTGATGTTTTTCAGCCTAGCATGTTCATCTGTATTAAGTTGGCAATTGCATTATATTTTAGATAAGGAAATTAAAAAAAAAATATGATCAACGAGTACAGGTCATCACAAATTCTTCGATGTCATTTGTTAACAGCGCAGGCACTCTAGTTAACCATATAATTCAGAAGCTATATTTGTCACAGTTACTCCAAGGGCTGAAATTGTGTGGTATCTTGACTTATTTTTCAGTAGATGAATTTTTTCCTACCTAAATCTTTAACAGCATGAAGGAGAGAACGACCAACATTGGAGCAAGCAAGTGAGGAACAACTGTGTTTTATTATATAGTGGATAGATTCTTATCTATCACAGATCGCAGACGTAGATTGAATTAAGTTAATAAAGTGCCTCGTTATTTTATTTTTTACTGTAATATGTCTTTCTTATATTATTTCAAGATTTTTCTATTGTACTTCAGATATGAAATAAAAAAAGCTTACGCACAAATATAACACGCACCTTGATTCAGGCTCTATTATCGGTATCTATTCTTGGGCAGAAACTCCTTTTTGGTCATTAGGCTTTAAAATAGAAAATGTATAAGCTATATATATGTATCTATCCAAAATTGTGCTACTCTGCTTCTTTTTAGTTTAAAACCGGTTAACATAATTTACAATGTCCATTTGTGTTACATATTTCACAAACCTGTTGTACCTCTTGTCCCACAGAACACCTCAGGCTGCTGCGCTCCTAATTCGTCGAACGCTGCGTCCATATGAGCAGTACTCGTTATTTGATTTGAGTTTGATGCGGGCATACAAATATACATACTGCCTACCTAAAACTTAGCCATAGTTACATAGTCTGTATAGTTTTCCAATAGAACAATTTGAAAAGTATTGAATAGCTATAACTCTTCACTGTGGCTTACTTTCATTACAAAAAGAGAGACGCCCAATTGTAGAGCAATCGAAGTTCAAACATCGTTTATTTTTACCCAATAGGCTCGGACACAGCCACGTTTGTTTAATGAGTGCAACGGTCCCGTATTGCGATTCGTATGTGCTGCAAGCAAGAGGCTACAACGGGCAAAGCGTTTCAACTCTTTAGCACTTGAGTTTGTTGTCAAACACCGCGTGTCTGCTCAGTCTCACTTGGAGGAGACACGAAGTAAGCTCCTCTATGCACTCTCGATCACTTAGGGTGGTCACGATCCTCACCTGTGGCGGCTGGTGCAGGCACTGCTAGGCTGCAGTACCCCTTCTTCCACAGCGTGTTATCAATGCTATTCATGTACCGAGAATCTTTTCCTTCTTTTGTTATTGAGATTGTAAGCATCGAATCATTAACAAGCCTACTGTCTGCGGCCATCCTCCAGCCCATCAAATGTGAACAAATCTTTTTGATGCAGCTGTGCTGCACCTCACTAACTGCAGGCAAACCTCCAACTGAACGCTCCTAGGCCCTGGACTTGGAGCACTCAGTAGTTACACGGAGTGGGGTCGATGAGAGAACAGATGTACATTCTGGTTGCTATGGTAACTCTACAATTGAAGCTAATTTTCCAAAGAGGAACTAGTGTCTATACATTTGAGTATCAAACAAACAGACATTGATAAATAAAAAAGTTACCAAATTGCGCAAATTCCTCGAATACGTGACATTTTTGCACAATCTAGGAAAATTGAAGAGCGAGGGCAATAAAAAAGAAGAAATTTATGCTCTATGTTAATCTCGGTTTGTCTGCCGGAAAGTCTTGCGAACTCGAGTTCTATAGGTGTCAAGTGGCCAGTACGCTTCTACTGTCAAGAAATAAGGTGCAGAGCATCTCCAACCCCACAGGGCGCGGCTGTTCGCTCACCTACGCCGAGCAGGACAAAGAGGCGAAAAAAGGAAAGAGAGGAACAAAGAGAAGAAACACATGTGCGGGAGTTCCTTCAGTGGCCCTCCACACGGACACAGAAATATTGGGGCTCCAAGGAATGGGTCACTTACCACCATTGGGCGGCCTACGTCGTGGATCAGAAGAGGAAGAATCGAGTTCGTTGCGGTAAACTTCACAGTGTGGTACCGCCGCCCGGGGTTAGAGCTATTATATACATCAAGTTAGTTCACACTCTGACTGGATTATTAGGCAGACAGAATGTACAATACTGAACCACAATGGGAAGTTTACAGCGAAGTAGTTGATACAAAGCGCATAACCTTCCACGCGTATAATAAAATGGTAAAGGATTTCAAGTAAAATAGACACTTTCATGCTCTCATCTCAAATAGTCATTGTGAAATCAATTGGCACAATACATTAGGGCCTTATACTAAATGGAAACAGAAGAGAAATTCAGCAAAAATATCAGTTGTGACCAACTTCTCTATTTTATGAAATTACAACCTATTTTTAGAAGATCAGTCACCATATATGGAAACAAGTACAAGTGCGGGGAAAATGGACAGTAACTTCAGATGAGGTTAAGCCCACAACAAAATCGCAAAACAAAGTAAGCCAAAAGAGAAAGTTTAAAAGTATGAATTTATTATTCTTTTACTTTCTGACACAAAATTTCATTAATAACGAGATCTCTGAGAGAGTATACCTTCAGAATACAATAGAAACCATGTATTTCTGGAACACGTGGAGATATTCCGTATTTTAACATTAGTGCAATTGGTACAATCTTATACATAAAGTAAAACATGAAGGGCAATCAGACAATGCTTTCCAAGTTGCATATGGCAGGACATTGGAACTCCTAGACAGGAGACAGCAAACTTAATCATTCTAGAGCAAGAGTTCCCAACTGAGAGGTCGCGCTTTCAAGTCAAGGGTAGCGAAACCTTAGATTGTTTGAACGTCATTAAAAAAAAACCTGAATTTGTGCTGTAAATTGATACATTTAAATAACTTAAGCTCTTTGTCATCGTATGTTATTAATTTTGTAGGGGTTCAAGCACACAACAATTTTTTTGGGGGGGGGGGGAGAGGGGGGATGTCAAGCATAGATAAGATGGGGAAAATTGTTCAAGAACAAATGATTAAAAGGAGATCGTTAAGATGATGCGAATACTATGGGGACCGAACACCTTGTCATAAAACTTCTTTATTGTTGAAGCGATCTTCCGCAAACTTTACCATAAGGTGTAACACACAAGAAAAAACAAACACTTTTTGCACGTTTTATTTCTTTCGTACGACGCATAGAAAACGACTCATTCATAGAAAACAAAAATTTCGAAATTTTTCAAAACCTATCTCCTCCCACAATTTTGATGCTACAAAGCTGCGATTTTTTGCATTCTATTCGTAATTTGTGTCTCCTTGATTTGAAAGAACATTTTTAAATTTCGACTTGTTTTTGAGATTTTTTTGCGATTTTGTTCAACTTGAAATAAAAATAAATTATTTCAAAAAATTAATTGAAATTGAAAAATGTTCATTCAAATAAAGGAGACATAAATAAGGAATACACTACAAAATAAACGGAGCTCTCTAGCTTCAAAATTGTGGGAAGAGATGCGTTTTTGAAGTCGGAAAAATGAACTTTTCAGGCATCGAACCGAAGACATTTATCTTTTCCCGAAGGTAGGTCGTAGTATGAAAGCAAAAAAATATGAGTTTAATCAAGAAAAACATATGTATATATACATATGATGAATACAACGGTGGTAGGAAAATTCGCTCTATAATTTAATTTGCGTAAGTCAGCTATTTTTCCAATAGTTACACGAGGAGTTCTCACCAACATCGCTCTCGCACTACAGAAGTCGTTTAGTTACAGCGCTGCTTATAGATATAAAGAAAGCTCTTATTTTCCCTTCGAGATGAAGTATTGAGCACGTTATACTATTACATCTGATGAGCCACAATAAAGCCATTACATCGGATATAGAATAGGCATTGTAGTACCATAAAACACTATCTATTGTACATATTATATTCAGGATTATATCTATACTAGAGGGCCCAGCGTCTAGTATAGGCTAGGCTGAGCTTTTTATTGTTCCGTTTCCCAGTACAGGTTTTGCTGTATTATGGGTCTCATCCCTGCAGGCCTGATCTTCTATTAATGAAACGCAAGCTGTACAAAGCAAAATATCCCCCTGTAAGATAAGGAGTGAATATCAGCTTGGAATTGGTCAAGCGTTAAGCTGCACTAAGAAAAAATAGTTCAGTCAAAATAATTCACTGGAAATGCCCAGGGCTCACCGTATTGTGGATACCAACTGATTGTTGAACCTCCAGCGTAGAAATTTGGATGCGATGCAAATTCAATATAAAAAGGTGTCAGCTCAGCGTGAAGATTCAACTACTACGATATCATTCAGCTCATAAAAGCATAAGCGGAATGGCTTATGTACGAAAGAAACGAAAACTCGGCGACTGAGGAGAGAGACTGACCTTCTCTAACTGCTACAAAGCCTGGAATTCAGAGCCCTCAAATTTCCAACTACCTCATTCCCATTCATCGTATCGCTACGCCCTTGAATTTATTCTTATCTTATTCCCATAGAGCGTGACGGAAAGACGGACAAACATTGGAGCAGGCAAGCATGGGATCAAGCAAGCAAGTGACCAACAACTGTGTTTTATTATATATGTAGTTGATACAGTAAAATGTTCGACATATTCTTTCAGTAAAAACAGAGATTTGCCTACTTTACGTAAAGAAAAAATTGCTCTAAGCTCTCGCAAGTTATACATCTGACGCAGTCCTAGAATACAACGCATTATTGCTACGACATAAGTTCCTGCAATAGTTCCAGCTTTCCACAGTCTTAGAGTAAGGATAAATACGTATTATATGTATGAAGATATACATTGTACACTATTACACAACACAATTTATCTTTTATTCAATGTTGGAATGCTTTTTTACCATACATCCTATCAGAGCCTGGCACGATGGCCATCGCCGATTTTACGATGGCGATGGGGTGAAGACCATCGCCATCGGAAAAACCACGATGTTACGATGGAACAACGCAGAGATCCATCGGCGATAGCGATGGTCCGATGGAAATCGTATCAAACAATCAGTGATAGCCATTTTCTCCATCGTCGATGGTGTTATGAGGAAGAAATGGTAAGATGAAATGACTGAACATGCCATCAGAAATGGCATACGATGGGCATCGTCATCGATTGCACTTCCGATGCCGACGAATTGATGAAATAAGGATAAAGCTACAGAAAAACAGCCTTACGAGATTGAAACATTCATTTTTTAGTAACATTAAAACAAAAAGGGGGTTACAAACTTTATTTTAATGCATTCCCCAGATCTAACAACAACAATTAATAACCTGGGCCGGGATGCACGGAACTTCGCCAAGTGTATTTTGCTCACATATTAAACTTAACTTCAGAAAAATACACTTTGTGAGCTTCGGGCACATGCACAAACGATTTTCACGTTCCCGCCAAAACAGATTTTCCTTTATTTTTGTACTTAAGTTACGGGTGCAAGGACCATGCTCAAATGCAATAAAAGAACAGCTGCAGAACCAAAACATAGACGAGGAAACATAACGAGTGCAAATTTGGTCCACTTTACATAAGGTTTACATTCTCTAAGTAGTCCTTCAAAAAGATCGCTTAAAAATATTATTTAAGTTTTCTTTACCCAAGCGCTCAACTGGCAGAAAAATTTCTAGGCAACTTCGCACGAGCTTCGAAGCCGTAGTTTCCAATTTTCTATTGGATGCTGCCAAACACTTTAGGGCTGCGAATGAAACTGGTTTTACACCATAATCGTTTGATATCCCTTAATAGTATGGCTCGTTCTAACTTTTGCTGCTTGTTTAGAATATTGTAAAAGTGCACAGCTCTTTGAAAGAAACACCCAGCACCATAGAGAGAGTAGCGGAACTTTAAGTCAGGCTGATATTTTCACTGCTGCTACGGTCGACATAAGATAGGTACTACACAAGAAGGGAAAAACAAAATCTTCGGATACTTTGTAGTGTACAGTATACGGAGAACAAAAGATTGTTCACGAGTCCCAACTGTCTTATCAATGAGTTTTCTCATCTAATCGCCAGAATTTTTTTTGTTGCGCCCTTGTAAACACAGAGTAAAATATGCGGTGCTCCATTCCGAAAATTGCCAGTTAACTAAGCATTCAACTTGCAGGATGCGCACAGCTAAGCAATCAATTTAAAGAGCAAAAACTGTCTTTACATTTACAATGCTTTTTTTATTCATGATCTCATCGGTTTTTAAACTAAAATTGGTTGTAAGGCGTTTAAAAACTTACGACCATGGTGGGTTGTATACTGCAGTAACTTACGGCCATGGTGGGTTGTGTACTGCAATAACTTACGGCCATGGTGGGTTGTGTACTGCATTAACTTACGGCCATGGTGGGTTGTATACTGCAATAACTTACGACCATGGTGGGTTGTGTACTGCAGTAACTTACGGCCATGGTGGGTTGT
>LQNS02278115.1:4643628-4664827 GCA_001587735.2 Parhyale hawaiensis | reverse complement strand
GAGAGTCCGATTGTCGAGAAACGATAAGGGGTGGTCGATCAAGGGTAGTGCCAGGACCAGTCAGGGCGCCTGCTTGAAGTTGAGCAGGGGAAGAGGTTTGTATTTCGACTTGATAGTTATCAGAATGCTGTCTAGATAGTGTCTAGATATGATATGTATGTAAAACTTGCATTGCCACGCAATTCTGTATCTAATTGGACATTGCTATGCCACTGAAATGAATATCTAAGGTTTCAGTCGTTTCGTTTCTGGCAGTTTGTACGTCATAACAAGCCCAGTCGGAAATTAGGGTTGTGATTATAGTAGAACAACTATGATTATGGTCGAGACTTTGGTTGTTTATTATCGATATATCCTCCATATTCAACCATTTGTGGGGTGCAGTATGGTAGAGATATGTCACAACCTTCGACCATAATTCCCAACCATAAATACCCAAATACAACTATTAAGGTTTTAGCTGCACAACCATGATCTATCTTAGTGAACCGTAAAAAAAAACATTTACAACCAAAATCGACTGCGTTCAGCGAATAATACAACTATATTCTACCAAGATAAACTTATTTATTTATTGACATATTATGCAGTAGATACCAGCTTCGTTTGCTGATGATTAGTTTCTTATAATAATAGTTTAATTATTACGTGCGTGTTAGTCCTGCAGCTGAGAATGGTCTAAGGCTCTTAGCTTCAGAACGATGCTACAGTAGGAGCTTGAACTAGTCGGTGCAGTTACCGCTCGTTCATATATAACTTCCTTAACTCTAAGTCGGTATAGAGCTACTCTACCTAGTTTAGAGGAAGTCACAACTCGATCGAGAATTTTCGGGTGGTACTCGTTGTCCGGGTACAAAAGGTTAAATATCTCATAAAACTTGACATCTTCCATATAAAGCTAATGGGAAGAATTTCTTGATGAATCTTAACAGATATAAACTGAATAAACATAAAAATAGATGGCAATATTTGATACAACAAATAAAAAGGGATATGATGGGTAACTACGCTAAAGTGGCTAAACGTAAAAAAATCGGAAATAGATAAAAGTAACGTCAAGGCCGCTAGTGTCCATATATACCGTGCAATGTTTACATTTCATCGACAGGAAAGAAAAGACTGAAAATATACACAATTTTTGCACTATGATATGAATTTTTAGATGTTTTGCATTCAAGCTTATAGTCATACAATATTATTTGGTCGATAATGTTGGGAATTCTAGCCATATCATTAAAATCCAGGGCAATCTATACATACCTATTCTGCCTCATATAATGGATGGAATTCCCCTTATGATCGTACGTACGGAAATCCGTTGATAAGCTACCATAGTTATGCTCTAACATATGCTCTATCATATATAGTCTTTAAACATCCCTGTACCACCATCTACCATATATAGTCGTCAAACATCCATGTACGACCATAGACCTTCGTTTCTTGCCAAACCATAAACAACCAACATAACATTGCCTCCATCAATATCGGCCTAAATATACTAAAATCAACGTCATGTTATGGTCGACATATGTACCATATTGTTTCATCATCCATAATCGACTTTAATTTCTCATACACCACTATATACTACTATTATCACAACCATTATTTCCGACTGGGGACCAAGCTTTGGGAATATGTACGTCCTACTTTTGAGGTAAAGTTGTAATGACGCATAGTTTTAGCGTGACTTTCAATAACTATTAGTTGTAGTCTCGGCAGCATGACGGCCGAAGCGAAAATTTAAGTTGTTGAGCAACTATTGCGATAGTGTGCCCACACTGTTAGGGATGGACTTGCTACGAGTTGGAACACCGGATCGCTTCACGTTCTTAGAACAGATGTTTCTGTGTGCATGATAACGGTTGAGTCCATTAAGACACATCGATTGCAAAATGTATGTACAGTTGTGAATTGAAACTCAATAGTAATTCAAAAACAGAGTCTAAAGTGAGGACGTGGCCCTCGCTGTAATGGAATGGCTGCCGCGGCTCGGAGTTTAAGCAGTTTTTTTTAAGATAATATTAGATAAGTCGAAGCTGCATATACAGCAGGGCAAGGGGAAGGATGGGGAGCAACGTTGCCATGTTTCGACTCTCGTGTGCAGCGCACTTGAGGTTTCACGTAGTTCGTTAGGATTAAGGAACAGGCGCTATTTATCGTAGGTTAGGTTGAGAAGCTGCATTAGGTCGAACTAAAGTGAGTTCATTTCGTTCATTCGTACATAATTGAAATGGGTCGATCATGTTTTTCATCAATTCGTACATATGGGACACCATTGAATGAACATACCGATTTGACATTGTTGGACTTATGTAGGTTAGGATTGGCTCATTATAAAAAGTGAGGACATTAACTAACCGACCGTGGAATTTCCACGGGTCCCGCTAGTCCCTGTAAATTTCGTAAAGATCGGTCCATAACTTTTTGAGTAATTTTGGTGACAAACACACAGACAAACAAAAACATAACCTCATTGGTGGAGGTACTTATCTGTATACTGTATGTACAGCTGCACATTGACTTTTCTCAGTATACTTCTCAGTGGTATCATTTTAAATACCCGTTCAAAATGGAGGCAGCCAATATTACAATCCATAGTAGACGACACTTAGGCCTGTCTCTTATCAGCAAGTTTCTTAGTGGCAGTGGCTTAACTTTCATTAGCTTCCTCTGTTTTTGAAGTCTGTAACAAGCGTACAGCTGGGCCATAAAGCATATTTTAGCTGCAGCCATGTCAGTCTTGGCACCCCTAGGCCCCCACTGCATGGGCCCAACGAAGGCCTGAAGAATGAGCTGCAGCAGAGGGCAGAGGCGATGCAGGGCGATGTGCAATGGAGCCCCTAGGAGAAGTCCAGCGGGAGCCATGAAACCGTAGAGTTTGTTCTAAAATACTGAATCGACCGCAGTTATTACGTGAAGAAAAAACGAATAAGTGAAAAAAATGAACTGACAATGAGAATCAAAATATTGTCGCGGCGGATGTGCAGCTGGCGCCAACCCCCTAAATTCTTAATGCAAGTGGTAAGCATTGGAAAAATGTTTCAATTTGATGTTATGTGTGCTAAGCCTTTACCAGTAATGCAGCAACATCGCAGGTTTATCGGGAGAAAAGATATGAATTTTTACCGAGTCACAGTCTAGTTACAGTGTGAATGAGAGGGGTGAACGCCGTCTGGCTGTTGCTAAGGAATGGGACACATAAATACCAGTAGACGTGAAGAATTTGTACTCCGGAAACCCTGAGCTTTTTTTTTTTTTTTGTTTTTTGTTTTTTGTGTGTGTGTGTCGTTGTGATACGCGGTTATCAGAGGAGCACTCAGCAGATAACCACAAGGACCCAATGCATTTATGAGGAGCACCGTGATAAGATAACACTAACTATAATTCTCTGATGCTGCTATGAACAAAAGTTTCACTTAAATATAGCTGATTAGATTTTGCTCGGTAAAAGTTGTCCAATAAGTGCATCGTTCCAGAACTACATTCTGAATAACAAAGTTAGATGAGTTTTCCCCCTCATGTTTTAAAACCAAATTGCGTGTAAGTTGCCTGAGTACATCCTCCACGTTTACTACCTCTCTTCATTTACAGAACTTAAATTTTTGACTGTCTTGTTACTTAGCACATCCGTTTAAAAGGAAATATCACGAAATACGAAAATTTCCCAAAGGGAAAGAGGTTAATTTGTGGCACTGCTCGAAAAGGATGAATCTCAAAATGAAATTCTTCAAAAATAAAGTTCACTATGAAATTCTTTATAAAGCGAATTTCAGACAAATTAAAAACAGACTAATCGACAAAATGTTTACGTAAAAAATGAGTGAGAGCTGAATATAGTAGTGAAATGCAAATTTAACTAATTAAGAATCTATTTACGCTTGCGTATATTAAACAGTGGAAGAATATAGTTTGCAGTAGTGGTGGATAACATTTCTAAAGCCGT
This sequence comes from Parhyale hawaiensis, assembly GCA_001587735.2. Lineage (NCBI taxonomy): Eukaryota > Metazoa > Arthropoda > Malacostraca > Amphipoda > Hyalidae > Parhyale > Parhyale hawaiensis. Next base: position 4,660,878 of record LQNS02278115.1, on the reverse strand, counting down.
ATTGACCAATATTTAGGTGTACCTAGTCGGACCGCTTTGCCAATCGTAAAACCCTCATATTCAACTCCACGTCTTCATACAGAACAAAAAAAAAACATCCTTTCAGTGAGAAAGACTTCACCATCATTGACTTTTCTACCCCGATAGAACTCACAGGTTTAGAAACCTTCTACATCCATAGACCAAAGCCCAGCCTAAGCAGAATGACCTCAGCTGTATTCCTGCTTACAATTCATAGCTGATCTCAATCATCTGACTGTACAGGCATTGACATCCGGACCCTCCGAGCTACTCCAGTCATTCGTATTTTAAACTTCATACCGATAACACATTAGATACAGGTTTTCTACATACAAAAAGGATATAATTTAAATAGATTATCCACTTGAGAAATGTACTTTTGTTTAGTTCATTTTCTCATTTCAAGCACTCTGAAGTTGAGGAAAATTCCCGAAACGTTAATTTTTAGAATTCAGTAGACTCTTGTGTATTGCTACTTTCTCTACGTGTGTCTCCTCTCTACGTTGTCTCACTGCGGGAGACGCACGCATTTTAAATTTCCTGTAATGGTTAAAAATTCTTGAACTTTTCCCTTATTCTCTTTGTGTATATTTTAACTCAAGTATTTTATCAATAAGTCTGTTTTGAGAGAATTTTTTAATACGGAAATTCCTGGTGAGCAAATAATTGGTCCCCCATCGTAAGTGCGTACGTGCGTGTGTTGCGGTATTCGCTCCCCCAAGCAATCGCCGCATTGAGTGATGAGCTCGGAGACAGGCCCAGACTCTTGGGCGGCAGCTTATTGGTTAGATTACAACCATGGGGCGAGCGGTGCTGCGTTGGTCGGCAGCCGGCACAGCTGCGGAGGTTGTTGAGTGTTGTCTACAGCGCTGCAGGGGTTAATGAGTGTTGTCTGCAGTGGTGTGCTGGATTGCTAGTGTTTGAGAAGTTAGGCTGTGCTTTACGGCATATTTAATTCCCTGGTGCACAATCACCACGAATAGGAGATAATTGTAATCTTCTCTGCGTATAACCAATCATCAAAAAATAAACGAACGACACCGCGTTGCCCTCCACTCAATTTTCTTTGCAATAAAGATCGTTTCTTGAACCAGTTGCTGAGAAGCTGTCGGTTCGCTGTGAAGTGTTTGGCAACATACCGTGCTAACTCGTGAAGCTTCCAAATACTTTGGTGTAGTTTCAAAAATCGCGAGTACAAATGGAAAGATAAGAGAACAACGGCCACAGCTGCAGGCTCCAGCAACTCGCGATTACATTCGTCGTCTCTCTGAATATGAAGCGCTGTCGGAATGTAACGTTAGAAATCGGAACATTTCCACACTAGTGCGAGAAGCACCCAGGCGCGGTAGTCTTTCAGAAGGACTCACCGAGTAGATCCTGACGTCACTGGGGAAGCCTAAGCTGCATGATGACTTTGTGGCATTTGAAAGAACCGGCTTTTCTTAACTTTAACTGAGCCTGCCCAAGTAATTTTATCCCCTTGTCTACCAGCAATATCAAATGTATCAATGCCAAAGGAGCGCAGGTTCCAGCAGTGAACAAGACTTTAGCTAAACGAAGGAAAGCTGTACTGTCTGCAGAGCGTGGAAACTTAGAAATCAATCATTCTTTGTTACCCAGTGAGAGACCGCTCATGTCAATACAACAACTAACGTTAGTAATACTGTATTTGGGGAACGATTTATACTTTATGTTGAAATAAATAACTTTTGTAATTGTATCCAGTGTCGAGTGCGATACATTTTATGCATAATGTAAACAATACCAATAACTCTGCGCAAACAAATCTTGATACCATTGAAAGAAACCAATTCGAAATAAAATAATCATCACCTGGAGAAACAATTGAAGAAACTAAAGGGCAAGAGCACAGTTCACTGAAACGTTCTCATTATAAAAAATGACTATGGCTGAAACACTGATTTTCTAGAAATCGCTTTAAAGCAAAAACTAATTTGCAGATCCATGGTGAAATGATCTGAAGCTAATGCCGATATCGTCCGTGGGCTAAGTAGGCTCACCGACTAAAGTACATGTAAATAGTAGTATGTGACCTGTAATTTCACTTTTTTTCATGTTACCATTGAAAATATGGGGACGCAATTCTATTCTTAGGGCCCTGAATTTGGACGTGACTCCCAATATTGCTACAGCTTTTGAGGGGTGGAGGAAACCTAAATTGACTAAACTCTGGACTGGGTAGTCATATTTTAGTGAATAACCCATCAAAATGTTTTTCTTGAACCGCTCTAAAATGGAATTGGTTATTAGGCAACGTATGATCATAATTAGGTCGAATTTAAAGAGGTTGAGAAATCACTGATTTTTGTGATTATTCAAAATTTGACATCTGAGTGTGTAAATACTCCCTGAAGCTCTGAAATTGGGAGTAATTCAACTAAGAGGCTACCGCACGTTTCAGAGATATACGGTACCATTGCATATTTAACCCACTAATATGCAATTTTTTACCTAATTGATGACTTTGTGGTGAATGAAAAAAGGTTAAAGTTTCAAAACACGCAGAAAATCTTAAATTCTGTAGCGGTAGAGTCATAAATGTTCATGAGAAACATATGCCACATTCAGTCACCAACCATCATGAGCTTGAGACTATTATTAATTATTTAAACTGTGAAGCACTTGATACACCTCCTATTAGGCAAATTAGCTTCACGCTAATGGCTTGAAAAGTTCAAAGGTGCATTCCTGGCCCCGTAGTTAATTCAGTGATTCGACGACCAATGTCAGTATATTAACGATCATTCACTGAATAAAATCTTCTTCAAGCCTTGTTTCTTCAGCTCTAAAACTCTGTCTATATTCATCTTCTGAAAAACAAGTTGAGATGCCATGAAATTTCAGCCTTTGGAGTTCCCGTGACAAAGATAACTTCAGAAAAATATTGTCATAAGTGGAAATACTGCATATTCTAAATGTCACTTCGCTCTCATCTCTAGCTCCGTACTTGTTGATTCGATGATGATAATTCTTTTCTGAGCGTGGTAGATGATTTATTTTCATTTATTTCTCCAGGGGCGTCAGGTGTTCTTAGATTATTCTATTACAGCTTATAGCTATTAAAAATGTCGTGTACATTTATTTCTTAATAGTATTACAGCTATGAATTTACAACTTAATTAACAAGGCTCAGTACCATCACATGATAAACTAGTTTATCGAACTACCCTCACAATAGCACTACTATTGGAATACCCTCCCACGGGGAGATATCTACGTTACCTGCTAATATTACAGCTTGTTTCATTAAAGTGAGGTAAGTACATTTATTTCTGCCCGAGGAGAGACCTGCATAGCTTAACATTATTTCACCTGATTAACATAATACTATTACATGTATTATTATCCAATAGGTATGGCGGTACCATACAGCACGCTCTACATGCAGCACAAAAAATTAAATTAGAAGTCATGTATTTATATTTTGGAATAGGAAAGCTTTTATCAATTGAAACTACCGTAGTATGGGATTAGCAAACCAGGCCCAGTTCAATCTACAATAGAATAAAGCCCGATGTGTATTTATCTGTTTGTTTGTTTATTCATCTGTTTGTCCATTCTCCGTCACGCTCACTTTGAGGCTATCCATGCTCATCCTATCAAGCTTTATTGAAAACTGATTGGTATGAAATAGGCCAAGTAGCAGATGATGGTGAGTGTATCTTGATCGGCGACCGTTTCCCTGGCTTCCATGCTGGGGTTCCTCCGAGTGGCGGAAGCAGACGCTGCGGGGCGGGGAAATTTGTCCCGCTCCCAGATCGGCAGAAGTCCCGGTAGGTGGTGGGGCTGTGGCGGCGGGGTTTGATCGCGAGACCCTTCTCTTAGCCGCCATCCTGCCGCAACAGAGGGTCCCTCCAGTAGCCGGGGAGGGAGTGCCCTCCTTAAAGAAATGAACGGCGAGGGCTCTCTGGGGTCTCGCATTTTTGGGGATCAGGGGCTGAGCCTGAGGGGTGTATTGGCGCTCGTTAAGGCACGTTTGGCCACGGTCCACCCTAACCCTGGTCCGGGGTGTAGAAGGGGTGTAAGAGGAAAGCATGGGAGGAGTAAAAGAGGCGTGAAAGGAGATGCGAAAGGGAGGTGAATGAAAAGGAGTGAGAGAGGTAGAATGAACGACTGGATGAATGATGGAGAGAATGAAAGAACAATTGAGACGTCGAATGTGCTAAAAGATGCCTGTAAGAGAGAACAACAGAGAGAAAATGAGAAGAGTGGTGGACAAAGTGCCTGCGATTAGATGGGAGATTGTATGTCTGGCGGAGTTAACAGCGGAAGAGAAGGGAGTGGTGTGGTTGGGTGAAGAGAAGGAGAGAGTAGCTGTAGTCCACTCCAGGAAGTGTTGCGTGTTGTTGCGGGGAGACGCGGTGAGAAGATGGATAGAGGGAGGTATGAAGAGATGGTATGGTGAGAGAGTGGTTGCGGTAGTTTTCGGCGGTCTGAGAGTGATATCGGCGTACCAGCCGGTGTGGGGGCGAATGAGGAAGGGTTGACGAAATATAGGAGAGACTTAGAAAGACAGGTAGCTATTGGAGGACAGGAAAGGTTGGTGATTGGGGGAACTATAACGCAAATGTGGGCAGAGGAAATGTGAGGGAAAGGGTATGTGGCAAGTATGGGGAGAGGCGAATGAACGAGGCTCCAAGGGATCTGATTGATTGATATGAATAGCATGAGTTAGCGTATGTTAATAGCTAAATGAAGCATGAGAGGAGAGGTACGTGGCTTAAAGTGAGGTACGGAAGGTGGTATGAATTGGATGGCTTCGTTGGGAGGAAGAACGAAAGGCATAGGATGGTTGAAAGAATGCGTACTGATAATGAATGGAGCCAGTCAGATCACACGTCAAAAGTGATGAGAGTGCGAGTGGAGCGAAAGAGGTGGAGAATGAGTGAAAGGAGTGAGAAGAAAGCCCCGAGCTTTAAGTGAGAAGTGTTGGATGATGACAAGATAAAGAGAGAGTATGAAGAGAAAACGAGAAAATTGATGAACATTCACGAATGGAATGAGAATCAGTATGGGTGGAAGACGGTGAGTGAAGTGATAGTCAGCTTTTCTAAAGAGGTGTGTGGTGAGTCGAGTGCGAGAGCCACCAGCCCATGGGTGATTGGGAATGGAAAGTGTTTGAAGGTTCAGTTGAAAGCGTGAATGAGGCGGTAAATGAGCGGAATGAATGCAAGCGGATGTTAGAAGCTAGGAGGCGGTTGAGACTGCGAGCGAACAATAGACGAATGAATGAGTTAGAGGAGAGAATGGAGAATGCTAGGGAGCGGGGCAAGCATGCGAGGAGGAATATCAAGAGAAATATTAGTATGATTGAGAGAGAATGGTGGAGTGAAAGGATTAGGGAATGTAAAGAAGAGTGTGAATCTGGAAATATCGGTGTGATGTATAAGCTTGTGAGAAAAGTGGACACGAGAGGAATGAAATCGCCTGCGAGTGCCATGATTGAGGTGAAAGAGTTTAGGGAGAATTTTGAACGAGTGTCTTGTGAGAGGTATTAGATGGCTCCTAATGTGATTAACGGAGTGATTGAGAGGGTGGTTGATTTTAGGAGGAATGAGAGAGCGATTGAAGCGAATGAGATGTTGAAAGAGTGAAAGAGGTGCCTGAACGAGAAGAGATTGAGTGCGCGATGAAAGACTTGGCCCTGGGGAGGATGGAGTGAGAAAAAGGTACATATGGTATGCGTGTGCAAATTCATGTCTGAGAGGCGGGCGAATGAGTGCGACCAGGAGGTGAAAACAGTGGTTATGGTTCCCTTGTTCAAGAAGAGTGATAAGATGGATGTGAACAACTACAGAGGGGTGTGTTTATTATCTATGTGTAGTAGGGTGTTGGCGAGAGTCACAGCGAAAAGGCTGGCATGGTGGGCTGAGAGGATGGGGATACTGGATGAGAATCAAGCGGGTTTTAGGAAGAGTAGATCGACGGCTGATGTTGTGCAAGTAATGGTTAGAATGGAGGAGGATGTGGTGAATTGTAAGAGACGAATGAATGAAGCAAATGAGGATACAAGTGACATTGAATCTCCGGTGGTGCTGTTGCCTGATTTATAGAAGGCGTACCGTCGAGTCAGTAAACCTGCTTTGTGGGGGCTGCTCGAGAGGTACTGATGAGAGGGAAGTGTCTGGAGAGTGTGATAGACTTGCATGAATCGACGGAATACAAGGTGCGTGGAAATGAAGGAATGAGCAAATCGTGGATGCCTGAGAGAGGGTTGCGTAAGGAGTGCTTGGCGTCTCCGATTCTGTTCAATATTTATCATCAGTATCATCAAGCGGTGATGCGGCAGGGTGAAGAGGAGCGTCGCAGCAGAGGAGGTGACTTGGCTGTGGTGTGGAGGTGGGTGCCTGGTGGGTCGTTCGCAGGAGTTTAGGTATGCGAGAAGGTGAAAGGTGAGAGGGTGTCCTGGGCTCTCTTTGCAGATGACAATACGATTGTGGAAATGATTGGGGCGATTGAAGGGGGGAGGGTGAATGCGGTGAAAGAAATTATGAATAAATGTGAAGAGAGGAATAATGATGACAAAGAAGAAGTTTTGGAACTTGGATCGGACGAAGGAACGAGTGTGAGAGTGCTAGGGAGTTGGGTGGTTGCGGATAAAGTGAGAAATAGGATTAAAAGAGCAAATGGTTTCTGGTGGAGAGTGAAAAGATGGTTCAAAGATTCGAGGATGTCTAATAGGTGGCAGGCGAGAGTGGTTGAAGCGTGTGTAGAGAGTAGTTTGCTGCACGACTGTCAAGCGCGGGTGTGGTACAAAAGGGATGTGTAAAAGTGGATGGGCAAATGGTATTGGTATGTATGGAGCAACAGAAATGATGAGCTGCTGTGTCAGATGAAAGAGAGACACGTGAATATGCAGGATGTGAGGAGCAGCTTACATGTGATGAGTGGGAGATAGAAGATTGAGAAGAGAGTACTTGAGTGGGTGGGTCATGAGGTGCGAATGGGGAATGACAGGATTACGAAAGCAATAGTCTTTGGATGGGAAGGAGAGAATGGCTGGACGGAAGATAAAGACGGTGCTGTATTGGAAAAGGCTACTGCGAGAGAGTAGGGTGGACTGAACAGATGTGGAGCGCTTGTGTGGTGATAGAGATGGCTGGAACAAAGAACGACAGCGAGGTCATGCGTATGGATGGGTGCAAATGAGAGAGCACTTGAGAGGAATGTGAGTGGAGCGATTGACTTAGTATGTAGGTATAAAGGGTGATGTAAGAGGTGTAAATCGAAGGGAGGGGCTCGTGCTGCATCAAAAGAGGGTGCACCGAGCCGCTTCAGAGGGAGTGTTGTTTGAATGTGGTATGAGTGTGAAGACTGAGGGAGCGAAAATGCAATAAATTTTCTCCGTGTACGAGAGAGAAAGAAAGTTTCGAGACTCAACAGCTGTCAAGCCGTAAACGCTCATCTCAGGGTGCGTTTAGGTAAACAGTTGTAATAACGACAGTATGATCAATGATAAGTTCATCTAAAAATTCTTCTCTCTCCTTTTTGACAGCGCGGGCCCTCTAGTATACAATCAATAGAGACCGATGTGTATATATCTCTTCGTTTATTTACTTATCTGTTTATTTATCCCTTTTCTGCCACGCTTTAATAAAACAGATAGGCGGAAATTAGCCGAGGTTGGAGGCTCTGGTAGTCCTCACAAGTTCCACTAAAAACTGATTGGTAGAAAGTAGGCCAGATTGAAGATGATGACAAATGAATATCTGAATGTAGTTCTTTCCGCTGGCGAGGCACCAGCGGAGCTGCCGGGTGTGGGACCCCGGAGGTGGGCCAAAACCCTGACGGGGATCGAGTGGCCTTGGATGGTTGGATAGTTCTTTCTTTGCCTTCGTTGAAGTCCACTCAATGCAGATACATTTAGCTTCTCAGAGCAATCTCTTGCGTCGTGATTTCTACTCTTTTCTGAGGAGTCTTTCATCCAAACTTTAACTACTGATGCTCTGACTGACTATTTAATCAACGAAGCAAAGAGTAAGACATTCTTCAGCGATCAACAACCGGGTAAACACCTCAAGGATTTCTTGGCAGCAAATAATTTTTTCCATTTCGGGTTCTCTGTAAATATTGGGAGCGCTATCGACTACGAGCCAAGAAACTATTGCTTTACAAGATATTTACTTTCGGCCTGCACGTCTTTCAAACACAAAATTTTGATGCAACTGATTATGAAGTAGCTATATCCAAGGTGGGTATCTTTGATACGCTCTGAATCATGGAGGCAATTGCCTCTGATTTGTACTAGTATTATCTTCTCCATATATCGAATCTATGGCAAAGTATAGGGAAACCTTTCGTATGAATGCACTTCTTGCATTTCCGAAGTTGAAATCGCAGCACTGGAGATATCTGAAGCTTCCATCAGCCCTCTCACGCATCTTGATTCGTAGTTTCTTCCCACAGATGATTTCGTTGCAATAACAGCTATTCTTCCAACTTTGATGCAATTGTCGATAAATGATCTTTGAACTAGAGCACTCTGAGAGCGCATACCTCCAACAAGCGAGGCAACGGTAACGAAAAATTCAAATTTTCTTCGAAACCATGTTTATCTTTGTATCAACTCCAAAATCTATTCATTTGTGCCCTTTAATTGTATTAACAGGTTGTGAAATTTTCGGGAAGATCCGTTCATAACTTTTTGAGTTCTTAAGCTATCAAGCATAAAACTAAAAACAGTGACAAACAAACTAACGAAGAAATAGATCACTCCAAAAATGTTGTCATTTACTCTTCGTAATATACATAACAACTAATGTAAATTTCATCAAAATCCGTCCATAACTTTTTGTGTTATGGCATCGAGAAAAATGAGGCTGACAAACAAACGGATGAACGGATCTTCACCAAAAGTTAGTCATCTGTTCTTCCTAACTTACCTAATAATCCCTGTAAATTTCATCAAAATCCGCCGCAAATTTTTTAGTTATCTTGGTGACAGACAGAATAACAGACAGACAATGCCGACGAAAACATAACCTCCTTGGCGGAGGTTATAACCAAAAAACTATCGGACAAAAATGACGCACTAGGGTATCTATGATACCAAATCGAATCAATTATTTTCAGTGTTGCTGAACTGCCTGCAAATATCACTAATTTTTTTCACGTCAGAAAAAGAAAATAAAAGTATCGCTGTTGACTAATTATGTAGCTGTGAAACTTCATCAGCATGAACTCTAAAATTGGCATTTGTATGAAGGAAAGCAAAGTTAATGAAGCAGGATCAGCACAAATTCTTCGCTGTCATATTATGACGGTGCGGGCCCTCTAGTAGATAATAATAAGAAGCTTATTACTGAAAGTTTGAGCTCACGCTGTTTCAGAATACAACGTATTGTTGCCATTGAAAGTAGCACCATATTACACAAAAGGCATGCAGCCGTGTAATTCTATTGTACATGAAACATACTAGTTAGCCACTCGCGAGTATTTACACGTTTACATGGACCACATTTCCCACCAGGACATACCACAATGCGAATAATGAAGACATTCACTCGCATATAATGTATGTACAGAGGAGACATTAAAATTTTGTTAAGGAGTCAGAGAATTAACGTAAGTAACTTAAGTACCACGCTGTACAACGTGCATTCTACATATTGTTACATATGGGCGATATGGCAGTACAGGGGAGCTCCCGAAACTGGAGAGAGGCCAGTTGATCGTTTCAATTGGCTCCCAGAGAACTCACTTTGGAGACGACCAGGGGTATAGCATGTTTGTTTCCTTGATGGTGTTAAGACATTCCCTTTGGCGAACATCACATGAGTTTGTAAAATCAAATAGTTAAATATATTACTAAGAGAGTTTGACTACACCGTTTATTTGTTGCTTTTATTTTTATACATCATTTTATATAAGTTATGTACTTTAGCACCCACCATTTCTACAATTCCCCTTTCAACGTGTTGCCCAGCGGCAAGGCCCGCGCTTTCTTTGTTTTTTTTCCTGTTTCCGAAGTCTCTGTTTCAGGAGTTCCGATGTACCCTACACTACAGCATAGATGAAAGTCGAGAAATTGACTCCCATCGATCACATGAAGAAACTTGCCTAAGACGCGCTCATGCACACAGTGTCACTCGTATATGGAGCGATTTAGAACCCTTAGTAAACTTTTTACACTAATCGCATCATTCTTAAAACTAAAATACAGCCTTCAGATACATGAAGCATAAAATTCTAATCGTTAAGGTACAAGCTCCGATATCAATAACCTATTTTTAGACAGAAATAGTTGAATATATTGAAATATTCTTTCGCATCTATTCTTATGGTGAAGGGGCCAGTAGAAAGTAATATCCAAGAAATGAAAAACCATTTCTATGCTTCGCAGATCTACTGAAACAACGTATCGTTTTGTAGTACAGGCTGCTGTCTAATTCTAAACCTCATGGTGAACAGGAGTCCACTGAGATCGGTCAAGTACACGTATTTATGCGCGTATGCAGCACGAGATATCCACCAACGGAGGAAATCATTATGCAATTATTGTCGTGTAGGATATAATAAATTAGCATATATAAATTGGTAATTGTAGGCTGTTTTGTTCTCTTTTACTTACTAGAAGAGCATCCTAAGGGCTGACTGAGCGTCCTGATGATGGAACATACCCAAGTATAGAAACTATATTGAATGTTTTTAGAGACTAAAACAGCACTGTAATAGATATAATAGTTACACTCTTAAGTATGCACTAATTACTCTCGGGCACGTCAATTTAACCGGTTTTCAAAATGTCGCGAACAACTTGCTTTGAAGGGGCCTATTTTGGGCGAGACTTGTTGAGAAGCTTCTAGCTTTCTTGGTAGATCGTTCCACAAAAAGGCTCCGGATACAGAAAGTTTTTCCCAAACAAGACTACAATTGTTTTAGTGGGAGAAAATCAGCGACAGTTTGAGTAGGAGACGTGCCTTCTCATCCAGTAGGTGCTTATTTTGTTTAAGAAAATAAGGGTACATTGATTGTTATGCACAATTTTTCGATGTATCTAAAGTGAGAATTTCGTCAACCCATACTCCGATATTCTTTACTACTTCAAAAGGTCGTATGATAGAAAGGTCAAAAGTGAAAAAAGGTGACTTTAGCCTTGCACTTTGGTCGGGCGTGCCTAAAATTATACACTGGGATTATCAATATTGAATTTGAATCCATTTTCGTAATATCAGTCTTTGAGCTCCTTTAGAATTCTCTCTGCCGTATCTTATGCAAGAGCTTGGTTGTCTAGTGAAAAGGGAATCGCAAGTTGAACATCATCTGCGTACATCAGGAGACTAAAGTCATCTTGAATAGTTGGCAAGTCACTAATAATTATGGAAAAAAGTATGGGGCCAAGTACAAAACCTTGTGGCACGCCAAACGAATTTACTAGGAACGGGGACGTTTTCTTGAGACCGTGATAGCATGTGTTCTGTTATATAAATCACTAGAGAATTAAATGGGACAAATGTTGGGGGCAAGTATTCTGGTTAGTAACATGCTGTGGGGTGGGGGCAGTATCAAATGCTTTCGATAAATCTAGCATCATGAGGAGAGTTGATTGTCTTTCATCGATATTTTTCCAAGTTGATTCAAGAATATTGAGAAGGGCGTCTTGTGTGTTAGTTCAGATGCAAGGCGGTACCTTTGATAGAGTTATTGATCCTGACGGGCGTAAGCTAGGTCTACGGCACATATTTTTTAGCTGAATTTCTTCTTAGTAGTTTAAGAGGCTCAGTCTTGGTTAGAGTTTTCCTTTCTTTCGAGCATAATCCATTTCGCATATACTTTCTTCTGATGAATCTTTTTGTAGCAGTTGAAACTTAACGTTGAACAGACGCCTTTTTATGTGTTTTCTGATATCTGCGCGTAATCTTACAGGGAGGATATTTAGTTCTCGTACTGCTCATGTCTGTACTACTGGCGTTTTATTAATGGAAGATCACACCTGCTGGTATGAGATCTATTTGATGGCAGCAACTATACATACAACAGGAACAATGAAGTCTATTCAGAAAATTATTGCCATCATTTTTGACGGCTGGGCAATGTAGTGTCCTATATGCCGAGAGTCACCACCTAGTACCAGCTGCAGTCGCCTGCCGCCGGAAGGTGGCAGGTATTATGTGGAAACAATTCGTGGTGGGGCGGATGATCATCAACAATTACCCTCTGAACATGGGTCATATGTTTATTGTGTTTGGTGAAGACAGCGGGTTGTTCAGGGAAATTATAGCCCACAATGGGATAATCAGATGAACGGGACAAGTAGCTAACAACAAGATAATTAGCCAACAGCAGGATATCTAGCCAGCAACGGACAATTACCTCAAAACGAGACACTTAGAAGTGTGAGATAATTAGCCAAGGACGGGATAATTAGTCGGGAATGAGACAATTAGCCAGGAATAAGATAAATAACTGGGAAAGGAATACTTAAACTTATACGTCCACATGCACATCATTGCTTGCGTTACACTGGGGTCGGGATCAGCGATTCATTGCAATCAATGGTCTCGTATGCATGAGTCTAGTGATGTGAAAAGTCCCGGGCGGCCGAATGCATAAGTATGTTATTGACTTCGTACTAGTTAAGCCCACAAATACTGCAAGAAAAAATATATATTCAATTGGAATACTGCTCTCTGTGCAGGTTCTTCCATCCTACGGACTAAACGACCATTGAAACAGTGTAAACACTCGAATTTGGTGGCCGTTCGCCTATTTGAAGCTGTTGCCGCCACTCCTGCTGTCACTCATACCGTTACATTTCGTGCAAACTCTCTACTGGGAACAGCTAAATCTATGCTCCTCGTGTGGACGCTGACACAAGAACCCCTTGGAATAAATCTCTGTGAATTGTAAGATGATGTCTTCTGACGTGAAGAAAAGAACCCGTAGCAGATTTCGCAAATGTTCCACTCACAAATCCCATGCGGGGAAGTACTGGTGCTGCTCGTGCAGCTCTCTGGCCTGCCTCAAATGCTTCTCTGGAGACCACGTTGGGCACAAAATGATGCCCGTCAGTAGCTTCCAAAGCAACAGCCCAGCCGTGGCAGAGGAGAAAGTAAAATGTCGCCGCAAGCTTCAGACCAGACTGGACAGGGTCAATAAAATTTTAGCTGAACATAACGATGGTGTCGTGTTACTCACGCGCACTGGACGAGAGCTCATTACGATACAAAACAAGCTAATGGAAAACAAAGATGCCCTCATGGCGTCCCAAAAGCGCCTGGAAGACTCCGGCAACTTTCCAGGAACAAAACAACTTCAGGCAGCGCTTGCTGAAGTCAGTGACGAGCCCGAGATGATGGCACTAGAAGAATTGAAGAAACTTTCGTACGAGTTTTATATTTGGGCAACGAAATTGCAGGTAAAATTATTTGCAAAAACATCTTATGCTATTATTATAGTTTCCTCATTTTCCCTTACTATAGTAGTACACAAGGGCGCGAGATGGATTAGGCCCAACTCTGACGTCACTGATGACTTAACACCCCCACCCCTTACCCCTACCCTACACCCCCTAAAACCCACCCATCTCTGTTTCATACTTCCGGGGTCAATTGAATATCTCTGAATTTTTCCTTAACCTTTTCATTGATTGTCGCTGTCCCTCAGTTGCATTGCTTAACCCTTTACCTCAATTTTCCGTTATTTGTATAGTGTTACTAATATATTGAGTTCATCACACCCGTTTCATGGGCTATGTTGTAGTCCATACCACACGCCCGCTTCAGCTTTAACGCTTAACCCATTCATTGATCATGCCTGTCCTCCGCTTTTATTACTTAACCCTTTATCACGCCGTTGTATAGTTCACAGCCCCCGTCATTGCTAGCATGCAATTGGACACCAAACCCCATCCCACCGTCGTCAGAGTTGTAACTCGTTCTTTATCACATTCCCACTTAACCCTTTATTGACCATTATTTGTAGCATCCTAGTCTTGCAAACTCATATCCCCTTGCAGTAGCATAAATGTTTCATTTGAAATTTGCACGATCCCCCGTGACGTCATTTCTTATCCTTTCAGTGTTCATCATTTGTAGCATATAACCATTGCAAACCTACCCAATGCAAGTGGACAGCGCTTAAAGCTGTTACTAGCTGTCTGAAGCAGTTAAACAGACGCATTTACCTTTTTACTATTTCACAAAATTCATTTTCCCTTAGCTTCAGAATGAGGTGATTTTTTCCTCCACACCAATGTTCTCAGTGCGATGGGTGCGAGATGCTCAGGAACCGGATGCACAAACGCCTTGTAAAGTTACGGTAACGTAAACTGTACAGTTCCTTGAAGAAATACCATTAGCATGCCTCGGATTTTGTCACTACAATCTGCTGAAATTTGCAAACTTATAACAAATGTATACCTGAAGATTGAACAGAGACTCAATTGTTGAATCGAAGAGCAGAAATATGAAACTTCAGCAGTTACATGGTTGCATGCGTGGCTGCAGCTGTACAGTTACAGTGCTTGTAACTTTACAACGCGTTTGAGCATCCGGCCCCTGATTTTTTTTTCAGCTTATAGGCATATAATAAAGTTTTGCAGGACTATTGAATAAATTATGTGTTCCACATTAGTTTTCAGCAGTTGTGACCAGATCCTTGCAGTTCTGAGCGGTTGTCAGCAGTTCTAAGTAGATTTCAGCAGTTCTGTGCAGTGCTCAGCTGTTATGAACTCCCAGCCCTCAATCTCTTGCCATGAAAAGAATTTGTTTTCGTCGTGTACTTTACGTTACTTTACGTAAGCAAGAGATAGTAATTCCAATAGTTAGTTGCTTTATTTTCAGCCCTTTCTCTGCCTCATTGTACAACTTGCTTAGCTGTGTGTCAATACAAGTTTTGTCGCGCTTTTCTTGCAGCAAACAACGACTATGGAGGACAAAGAGGAAGACATCTGCCTAGTATCTGGGGACGAGGGTCCGTGTCTCCCAGCGGCAGCAAGCTCCAGCAGGGCCCGGAACCTCCAGTCTTCTTCGAGTGCAAGCGGCTCCAATTCTTCCCCCCATACGAAGGAAATTATACATATTTTGGAATAATATTAGCCTTCTGAATTGACTACATATATACATATTTGCTGTGCGATAACACGCATAGCACTTCAGATTTAATATTCCTGATCAGAGCACGGTCGAATTTAGTTCATTGTTTTTGAAATGACAATTTTCGATGATGGGACTTAGAAGTTAATTTTTTATTCTGTTATTTTCCATTATTTGTTCCTTTGCACTAGCCGTTCTCATTTTGTTACTGCGATGTTCGTCACGTTGTAGTTGCTATGCTCTAGCACAAAAATGAGGCGTGAGGCAATAATTTATAATAGATATATTTTTTCTACCTGACTGGTAGGTAAATAAAGATAGTCAACTTGGTTTCACCCCTGCTGGGAAACCCACTGGCACTGGTTCGTGATGTAGATAATATGCCAACTGGAACCAGAGGAGTGTACGGCTGCAGTAAACTGAATATCTTCAAAGATAACGCGTCATCAACGGGAGGCTCTTATGCAACAATGCACGTCGCTTTTCCCACCCTCACCATTTCTTGCCCTGGGCAGTACCCCCGCAGAAGCCTTGCAGCTATCAAATGCTGAGTAAGCTCGCCAGGCGCTCGCCTGGCTTGGTGGTGTTCGAACTCTCGACTTTCAGTGTCACAGCAGCAGTCTCCAGCCTTCCGCCACCAGGGGGCCGCTCTCGAATTTTAAGCGTTCTTATTCTAATAAATTTATATTTATCTGCACTTCTCGATGGCTGTACATTACATTGCTACTAAATACCAAATAACTAAAGTTCACTTAGGTTGGTACTCGGCAATATACTATGAATACTCGAAATGCAAAAATCTAGGTACCGGAACCCACGTAGTAATCTAACATTGGTTCCTTTCCTTGGATGACAGGTAAAAAAAAGTTTATACCAGCAAGTAGCAAAGCATCACTAAATTTAATTACATTGCTCGCTGCGCGTCAAGTATTCAGTCCCTCTTCGGTGCCATTACTGTAGGATAGGTGAAAAGAGTTAGGTTAGCTGAAGAGCATTCATCTAAATGATATGTTACAATATTAAGTAGGGAGTGTAGCATGTAAGCTTGTAATACTACCAAAATTTTGCTAAGAGGACAAACTGTAATGGGATACTGAGTAAAGTATCATTGTGATGAATTAAGCAAACTTATAAAAAATGATAGCTGTTTAAATAATAGTGAGAATATATTAATATTTGCCACCGAATTATTGGTACAAGGTAACTGATTTAGAATTGGTGACTGCCGCATAGGCTGAGCCACTGACAGAAGGAAACACCTGGCGTCACTTGGGTCTGCGAGGACACTGGGTGCAGTTAGGCCAGACTTGTGACGCCATAGAGTCTCTTCTGTTGACCGTCCTAGCTCCCAGGGGAAGATTAACACCAAAATCAAGACTAAGCAAGCGCCGGAGCTCAATGCACAAACATTGCGTATAATTTTAGTCAGCTTTGCTCGAAAGGCTCGACTCGCTGGTCCCATACATTCGCCAGTCTCTCGGTATCCTGTCTGGCAAAAAAGATATATTATAGCGAGAAAATTTTGCAAGAGTCGAATGATTCCAGGGAACTGTGGAACATAGTTTATTCATTAGTGTCGAGGAAGTTTCGTGAGAAACGAACTGAAGTTGTGAAAAATTATACTCCACTGTCGGGTAGCGATGCAGCTAGTGAGTTTAATGACTACTTTGTTTCCATGGCGCGTGACATCACTGGAGGCTGCCCGGCTGATAATTCTGTTCCAGCTGTTGGGATTGATCAATGTGAGGCTTCATGCTTCCTCACTCCCACTAGTATCCAGGAGGTTAAGCAAACCAATATTATTATTATTATTATTGATGTCTTGAGATGGCATTATATCAAATACTGAAGAATATGAAAAGAAGCACAAAGTAGAAATTTGGTTACCCACGACGTACGTTTCGCTGTCCTCAGCTCATCAGGAGGTTCCTGCCGCCCCGGTGCACCTGTATTGGAGTTGGAGTCAACGCAGCGGACAATGTTTCAAAATTCAAGAAGCATTTGCTTGTTGGAAAATTCTATTTAAGCTTTGGAATACGCGGTATCACAGCTACATCTCACTGTGTTAACCTGCCGAAATTTCTACAAAATTTAACGCTTTAAATTTCGACGACCATCTTCGACCCTCCCACCTGATGAGCTGAGGACAGCGAAACGTACGTCGTGGGTAACC
>LQNS02278115.1:4594369-4613402 GCA_001587735.2 Parhyale hawaiensis | reverse complement strand
AGGTACCCCACTTTTTTTTACATTTTGAAATCTGAATTTTCTCCTATCTTATTCCCATAGAGCGTGACAGGAAAGATATAAATATATAAATAAATAAAAGCACGACGTGAATTATTATATAGTACTGATAACGAGCTTTCCCGAAAAATTAGAAACTATGTGAATGTGATTAATAAAAAAAAATGGGACTTTGAAGTCCCTGTGGTACGGAATGGGTTAAAGAAGTGTTTCAAGCAAGAAGTGTCTTCATATAAAGGGATAGGATCAGCCTTCGCCATTTTCTGCAATCTGGTCATTGCTTCACAAAATCTGCAACCTGGTTTATTTTTCGCCTATTTTCTTTAAAGCGGACACGAAATACAGTAAATAAATACACGAAGCGTTTTATTACATAAGGATTCAACACTTTTTCATCTATGATCACTACATATAGCTGTGCATGTTGCAATACATGGAGCAAAGTTCAGCTAACGCTCGTCCTGCTGCCTCAGCAGTAAGGTTGGAGCAGTGCTCAGTATTGTTGCCCAAGTTGTCTGTGTCGGAGACAGCTGAAGGCTTTTCTATATATGGCTGTACTGTAGTGCCAGTAAAGCTCAGGCAGCCTTCAGTGCTGTTGTATCAGTTGCCAGTGTCTGAGGCAGTAGCAGCTCCAGCTCTGTATCATGGATACTGCAAACAAGAGCCGTCAGTGGCAGGAAGCAAGCCTCATGGTGAGTATATATAGCTTTTCTTTTAGTTAGTTGTTGTCTTTATGTAGTACTGTACAGTGCGGGTCTGGAGTGCGTGCAGGAGCTATTTTTCTTCTATATAAACATGTCATGGTCATGATTAAGAATGAAATAGTGGATGCAACATTCAAGTAAGATTACTGTTTTGGAAGATATTTGAGATTTACGTTTCAAATTAGATGCAGATTTTTTTCAGATTTCAATAATTTTCAAGTGGGCCAAAAAGCTTTGCGAATTGTTTTGTAACAGAAGAACATAACACGTTATGAGCACTCTGAGAGCGGATACCTTCGCCAAGCACGGTCATCTCAGTGAAAAATTCAAATTGGTCCTGAAATTGGAATTTTTTCCATCATCACCAAAATTACCTTTTTACCTGTAGTAGCAGTTTCTGTAGTGTTTTTCAAGTTCTATCCGTCATATTTTGAGTCATGTTCTTGCAAACGTTTTGACAAATAATATCCCGTTCAAAAATTCAAGACCACTTGAACATTAAAGGAAAAAAAGCGTTTAGTGATAAACTCCTTCGACTAGGGATCAGTGATTCCTAAAGATACATAAATGGAGACACAGACGAAAAATACCATCTATAAAAATTTCTCTTAAGAAATGCACATTTTTTCAAATAATGAGTATTTCATTTGATCAAACTTAAAAAAACAAAAGCAGAAACTGTAGGTAACTTATCGACAAGGACGTTGAGGTGAGCAAATTTGAACTTAGTAATAAGTAACTACTACCTCTGTACTTGTTGATAACGTTAAGAAATCTTTCTAGTATACCAGAAATGAAGGTTGGAGGAATGTTGCCCAACCTCCTAAAGATGGCATCACGAAGTTTGTCTGCTGTCACAAATTATTTACTATTTTTGTAAACCTCTCGCCATCCATCCCCAAAGATTTTCTATTGGGTTTAAGTCTGGCGAGCACGCTGGATTATGTAAAACAGGGACCCTGCTTCTTAAAAGATCATAGTCTGGCAGGCAGCTTTGAAATGCAGAAAATAGCTTCAAGCACTTTTGATCCGCACTGTACAGGTTATTGTCCATTCACCCTAAGGCTGGAGTTCGTTGTGTGGCGTATAAGCTGTGTTGCTGTGCAGGCTCACGTTGGGGGTCTTGCTATGTAACCTCCAAACCGGCCAGCACGGCTTAGGTACAATGGTTCGCGTTGCCGCTGCTTTGGCAAGCCTCACCAGCATAAGTGTCTATCGTATCGAACAAGTGTTCCCAGTTAGAACTGCTTGCAGACACTATAGTACTGTAGGTATGTCTGTAGGGTTATCCTATCACTTGTATCGGGGATATTGCTGGATTCCCACTATCTACACGAACAACCGTAGGATCGCCAGTCGCTGGCAGTAAGACACAAATTACTTGTATTCCATATATTCACAGTATATAGCACAGGTTATCACTGGCATTACTATCAGGTAGTCTATAACACTAATTACTCGGATTCTCAGCAAAAATGGTACGCAAGAATTTAACATCAATAAGCAGTGAACTTATGATTTCACTGTATTGGAGCTCTGATAACAGGTGAGGCTTCGTATCGCTAAATACAGGTGGATACGGTATATGAGCTGAGCTCACTATCTAGCTAGACTCTCGACATAGTGGTCTAAGCTCATACACCGTATCCACCTGTATTTAGCGATACGAAGCCTCACCTGTTATCAGAGCTCCAATACAGTGAAGTCATAAGTACACTGATGGTCTTCTTATCCCTGCACCCTGCACTATACGTCTGACGCCCAGCGAGCCTGCATCCGTCGTACTAGACTATCCTCAGTAACCACCTATAGCCTTTATATATCTAGGAGCACCTTGACATTGCTACTAGAGTTAATGACTGAGACGATCAGTCCCACCCAACAAAAGGTTAAGTTCAGGACTACCTGAATGCAAGGAAGTGATGATGGTGCAGAAGAGACATGCTGACTATGATTCGATTATTCATGAATGTAGAAATACTTGACAACAATGTAGTCACTGGGCTCTCTCCGCAGTGCTACATTCTGGAAATGAGAGCTAACTCCCCTTGGCGCACTTGTTACCTGCTATATACCTTATAACTGTATCAGCAGCTGTGTACCAGATCCTATTACAGGAAGATAAAATCGTGAATACATCTTTCAACTCAGTCGTTCTGCTCCTGTTGTTGGTCTACTTGAATTTATTGAAGTGCAATTTTTGTGCTTCCGTGACTCGTCATATGAAAGCAAATTCTTATGTAAATTTTTAAAGTAAAATTATCATGAGTGTCTCGTTTATGGGCGTGTTGTTACTACTTTACGGCATGTTTATGTTATGTTTGTTGTAATTCATATTTAAGCTATCTAGCGCCGTGTAGTTAGTATGCACATACATCATGTTATGGAGAAAATTCATGGGCAATGTTTCTGGATCTGGAACTGGTTAGTCATACATATTATTTATTATTTGCAGAACAATGACCTTAGGGATAATGGGCCCCATTGGCATTAGTTTATTAGGAGAACGTGAACTGCAAGCAGCGAATCAGAAGCTTTCAGACTCTAAATGTACATCACTATACAGATAAAGGACGTATTGTATTCGATTGGGAGATAAAGTCAAGTTTATTAGCTTAAATCGAGCGGAAAGTCGATTCAGGCCGTTCTTTTCGCCACTTTGACTTGAGTTTAAGGAGTTAAGCAAAACCGGCTTGGGCCGAGAAGTCTGAGGCCTGTCGCATTCAGCGCGCTGGGTAACCCCGGGTTACGCACCTCGAGGGTAACTCCGTCTCCAAAATCCGTGTCGCATTGAGCTGTTTACCGTCAATGAGACACGCCAGGGTTACCCGGTGTTACGCAAACTCGTTACCCTGCGAAATAGGTGGGTCGCGAGCGAAGTAACTCCGTGTTGATGCCAAGTCTCGCCACATGTGCATCGAATAAATATGCGTATTATTATGTTTTGTGACCAGTTAAGACGTATTTTTCCAATATATTTTTCTCCACAGTAACAAATTTATTCAAGACAATTCGAGAGTAAAAACATATCACAGCACTAGTTACGAAGTATTTAAAATTGGTCTCAACGTTTCGACAGCCGACTGGTGTCATCATCAGGAAATCCTTTCAGTGAATTAATGGTAACATAAAGGGAATTTTTTTGCAATCTTAGACCTCCAAAAACAACGATTTAAAAAAATAATAGTTCGGTTTCTATGAAAATCGCAAAAGAATAGGAGGAAACTTTTTTCGGGGCTAATTTAAGTATCTTGCATGGGGCGTATTGCAATCAGGCGTACGGTGTCAATAGGTGGTGTGTCGCAATTACACCAAAACTGGACTACCGCAACCTGGAAAAAGTTACCCGTAACCCGAAAAGTGGTTTTGAGAGCGCCATCTAGCGATGAGTGGTGTAAGCTCAACTACGTTGAAATTCCATTTTGATTGAAATTTTGTCAATATAATTTCCAAGTGATTGATCTGATATACTTATTCTGGTATACGGAGTTTATTTGTTGCGTATTTCAATGAATATAGGGCTCATTATATTCAAAATAGAAGTTTGTGCTCGCGGACCTACATCGCCGTAACTCGTCTCGCAGTCGTCATTTGAGGAATGAATGCGAAACAGGTTGGGACTGGCTGGGTCACCGGTGTAGCACCGGTAACCCAGAAATACTGATTGCGACACACCCCAGCTGTGCTACACCTGCCTCCAATGCGACGCAGGTTCGGTAACACCGAATGACAATCCTCCAAAACTGTAGAGTTATGACCTGGGTAACACTGCTTTTGTTAATAAACATTTGATTTGATACTCTAAAATTTGTATTACAAAGTCTAGGACAGCCATCTATTGCTGGAATCCAACATTTGAAGCACTTTTTTGTAGTTTTCTAACGTTTTATCCTGAAATACAGGAAAAAATAAAGGCTCCGCCGAAATACTTATGTTCAAGCTTCCCGAAAATTCCGCAACACTTTGTTGGCGCACTGAGATCGCACGTCGCATTCATTGCTACATGGATAACTAAGTCAGAGTAACACCCTCGTCTGATTGCAAAACTCTCATGCTGTCGTAATACACTCTTTGCTCCCTGACTCATACCAAGAATTGGTAAAATGAGAAAAATATGTCACTCGCTCGCGCAGACCAGTGTTATGTTATGCTTAGGTAGTTTTACAGCTTAACGTATAAAATCAATTCGCTTAGGACACGCTTAAATCGGTCCGAAAATTCAAGTCAAATGCACATAAATATTCGACATCGGTGTCCCAATTGAAAGCGTCCAATTAAATTTGTCTCGATTTGAAAACTATCCCTATTGCTACTAATTTTATTTTTCAATTTCAGGAGAAAGCACACTCACTACTGCTCCTGCTGCAGCTCAAGGCGCTCAAATTATACAAGATATGACTGACGATGACTGCATATCTGTGAAGGATGATCCCATTGACTGGACATCTGATGAACTGGTAAGACTGTTTTCTGCCCGTTTAAGTATTGTGCTCGCTGGTTTGGGACTTTGGAACAGTGATACGTGTCAGCCTTGTACAGGTACCAGTTGTTCCCTGAGTGTGATTAGGATTGCCATGAGAATCTGCGAGCGTCATTCTTATACTTCATGGAGTACATTTTCCTGGAGTGAGCGAATTCCGACGGAAGAAAAGAATCTCAAATTTTAGTAAGCAGGGAGATAAAAGTAAAGTCAGGACTTCCAATAGAGAGAAGAAAGTATCCGTTATTACAATATTAAAATAAGATCAGGAAACTTTTTGTAAAAAGGTAAAACTTTAACAGAAAAAGCCATCGATCCAATTGTGAAGTGGTCAATGACCTAATAGATAAATCTACATTTGTGAAAGTATTTTTACCTCAGTATTCATCAATGCAGAAGCTAAAACTGAGCCTAAACCTTATCTCGATCTTTTTTGTGGAGTACAAAATTTTTGAAGAACTAATCTACTTGCATACATAAAGGTCAACTGGCTCTATAATCTTTCTCGGCGTGTCCTGCAACTGGCTCTAGTTTTCACAGCGCCACGTCGCAGCTTCGCTAATTGACTTTTTATGTCTGGTAATGTTTCACATGACTGACTGGAAGCTCACATTGGTGATGCCTATGCAGCAAAATGATAAAAAGCCCCTTTAACTATCGACTAAACTTACTTCAGTGACGTGAAAAACCAGTGAACGACTCTTGAGACCACCTCAGGGTTCACTATACCATTACCGACGCTCAGTATAGTTACCAAGATTTAAGTTGCTGTGTAACAAATTTACTAAGCTTGTATTCGAGTTACGGACATCAACAACGACGCAACTTCAAGGACCTCGTTTACTCAAATGTCGTCAAAAAAATTACTAAGTGCATCATCAAATTGTAGCTGGATAACTAGAATTCCACTCAAAGACCTCAAATCTCAGCCAAGAAACGAAATGTTCACAGAAAAACAGACTGACTGAGTGACCGTCTCTAAGACTAGTAAACAGTTCCTGAGGACATTCACAACAGTTCATATGAAATTCATAATTTTCATCCACAACATTTTGATTTATGGTTCTAACAGGCGGCAGACGGACAGGCAAACAGCAGACAAACGCTCTTATGAAACATTAGCAAAAATTAATTATATGTTTCGTTAGACATCCTAATAGTTTCTGTACATTTCATGACGATCTGTTTTTATTTATTTTTTGTTATATTGTCGAGAATCAACAGATTTGTAGGCATGCAAACAAACGCCGAGACGGATCATAGCCAAAAGTTGATCATCGGTTCCTCCTAACATGTCTAACAATCCCTGTTATTGTCATGCAAATCCATCCCTAACTTTTTAGATTTGTTGCTGACAGTAAAATGAAAAGAAAGTCTAGCTGCGGCAAAAAAATATAACCTCATTGACTTAAGTGAGTAAATGCTCACGGCGTCCAGATTGGTGCAAGACTCATAGGCAGCCGGCATCGAGTGTAACTCCAAAGAGAAGCAAGTGACGGGACTCTCATCCCGTTGCTAGCTACAAGGGAGTGTGCTCAGCCCTCTCTTGTTCATTATCTACAAAGAGTGACGAGGCTATTATACACCCCACCATATTCAATGTTTTGTAATACCTATCGCAAACTTATATTGATTAAATCCTTAAGTATTTGTAAATTAAAAGTGCATAAAAATTAATGCCTAGCCCAATTTTCATGAGAATAGTTTACATTTAATAAACACTGGACTTCCCAGTTGTCATTGGATCACTAAAAACTATCCTAAGTATTCTATTTTCATTTGTTCGATTTGTAAAACTGAGACGAGTATGTCAGATTTTTTAAGTACCAAAATACAGAGCGACAAATATTTTTTGGAATAAAAGTACTGCCAAGCCGTATCCTGATTTTGGAGCCTTTCCATATTAATGATGAACTGAAATACGGTGACAAAGTAAAGTATCATTATGCAAAAATCTCCAAGAGCCTCTTAGTTTATTCCCTATGAATAATAGCGAAGATTCTGCTCGTGGTGACATCCAAGCAAGCAAACAAGATTATCAGAATTTTTTTTTTTTTTACAGATAAGGATAATATTTAAATTATGGAAAAGTATCTTCAGAAAAATTATTTACAGAATAGGAAGATGCCAACATTATCAAATATTAAAATGATCACTAATAGGTATTTATCTGATTGACTGTTTTACTGGTTATCTTATTAATTTTCTGTCACGGTTGCTGAAAACGAATGAGTGAAAATTAGACCAGGTAGTAACATATGGTCTTTTTGCACCTCAACTGAAAACCTGAAAACGAAACATAAGCCAGGTCGAAGATGATAGCAAAAGTATGCGTAGAGTAAGGAAAGCACTCCTTGCTTTGTCGATGTTTAAACCCAAGCTACGGATACATGTATGCACAGGGTCTCTTAAGACGCTGATGCATCTGGTTTACAGTATACTGATTTCCCACATCCAAGTGTCAGCTACCCTGAGTCAGGGTTGGAAAAAACCCTGGGTTAAAAAAGTAGGTAGTGTTTTTTGGGGTTTTATTTATATATTTTTCATCTTTAGCTTTTGGGGTTTTATGGGGGAAACGTTTCCAATGATAAAAACAATGCTTAGTTGTTCTGCACCGATTAAATTGTTTTAAAGGGGCTAATTCTTTGAACAACTCAATGATAATCAAATATGGTAACAATTCAAGGTCGATATAAAATATTAGAAGGCTATCCCAAATGGACAGTTAATGACTGACTAACAAATGTCAATGTAAAGTTCATCAATGGGCTTCCCGGTGTTGCAAGATGCTTCATTTGGGTTGTATTACCTGCACGTGGGAGCTCAAGCGTGAAGTTTTAATAATAATAATAATCAACCAGTTTTCTTCATATTTCTTCGTCTAGCCTGATGTAAAGCACAAACTAAGTGCAGGAAATTAATAACAAGTTCAAACATTCTGCAGGGAGCTAAAGCTCTTACGAAAATTTCAGAAAAATACAGATAATGGAAGCCATTTGGCATATGTAGGATGTTAGTTAAGCCTGTTACGTTTAAACCTCTAAAGTTAATAGATGTAGCCAATAAGAGCATGTAGCCAATATGAGCATTTTCTAAGAATAATAAAAGGGTAGTAGTGAAAATTTCAGTAAATTCTATGGAGAGTCAATATGAGCCAAATTTTAATGTTTGTGAGTCTGCAAATCCCATCATTGCTAATTAAGCTGCCTCATCGATTTAACAAGCATATTACATAGGTAGCGAATATCTTGCAGCTCCGGTAGGCTATTGCTATTATATTTCAGCCTTTATAGTTATTACTTTTTACGTGTGACCCCACAGCAAGTCTTGTTTCAGTAACAAACTAAATTTACTTATATTTTAATAAGTAGGCACTGTTTTTTTTAATAGTTATTTTGCAAACCAAAGAAGTTGCAAGAGTTTTGCTTGTCAAGGAATCAAATTAGATCATTTATCACCCACACTCAAAATGAGAAAGGTGATTGTCACCAGTGAGTGAAGTAAGAGAGGTGATAATGTTGTCCTAAGTGTACTGTATATTTTTGCACAAGTGTAAAATTGTATGCACATCTTTCTACCAAAAAATTGCCAGAAGGTATTGAACCATACCAATCTCTTGTAGGTAGTCAGGTGGGTTGACCTAGATGTGAAAATGCCAAAACTGCTGAGTCAAAACTTTCATCCTCCCCAATAGGTAAGGATCCTTCCTACATGGCGTTCTTGTTCACTCAACTCTTAAAATTACTGCTACTTTATCTTGTGTAATACCCACTACATGGTATAATGGTTGACACTTTCAGGGCTTCCAAGCCTTATTAACCAACCACAAAATTTGGAGGGAATACAAGTAGTTCATCTTTAACACTATATCATTATAATTTTACTTTCTAAAAATTCAAGTACCTAATTATGTGGTCACAATAAAATTAAAAATTAGTTACAAAGACAGCCATTCATGCAGTCATTTCATTAGCTATTGGGCAGCCGAAACTGCCACAAAACCCCNNNTACTCCAGAGCAGTTTAAGCTTGCTGCACACGAGAATGAATGGCAAAACGCTTCACATTCTTGGGAGTATAGTCTCAATGGCCTTGGTGGAATTTAAATTGTTAAACATTTGTTTTAAATGTACTTCACATGAACATCATGTTACGTTGTTGTTTATGGTATAAACTTCCAAAGACTTGACTGTCCACATGAAATCTTATATTTTCTCAAGGATTTCTTCAGCTGATTTAAGACTTTAGAAACACAAGACTAAAACAATGCATTATTAACACCGGGATTTCAATTATTAGCTGAAACTTAACACAGATGTAAGCATTGTGTTCACTTTTGCAAGACCCACTAACATATAAATCTGTGAAGCCTAATTCAGACTTAGGTAACAATTGCATTTGTTGAAGCTTCAGATGGAAAACTTGCAAAATACCACGATAATTACCAAGCTTACTAATAATGCAATCAGGCTGTCCACCAATAATATGCTCTGACGGTTATGGTGCTAACTAATAAATACATTTCTTTGATTAGTTTGAACTTTGAAATTATTAGTTCTTTGTTTGGAATTTTTGAGCTAAGTTGACTCTCCAGTACATTTTGCAGAGGGCATCTGAACATATTTTTGAAGTGTACATGCAATTATAATGCCATATGTGATTTAGTAGTGAAGTGTTGAGTATATTTAAACTGTTATTCACAGCTATCCAGCTTTTATTTACCCATAAAATGCTTCTTAAAAAAAACATTACCGGCCGGAGTTTTTAGTTTTTTTTAGGGGAGAATGAGTTTTTAATGCCAACCCTGCCCTGAGTGCGCGTTCAACTTGAGCGTTATATCAGCGGAGCAAAGGGTAAGCTATTGTTCAGAGTATGGCAGACGGGCAGAAAACGCGAGAATTTCACAGAAGCGATAATTTTTTTCAACTTAAATTTTTCCCTTGGCAAAATTCCTTTGCAACTGAGAAAAATGCGGCTTATATGATATCATGACGTATCTATGATACTGGGCGGAAATTTACTTACATTACTACAAGCGAACAAACTAAAATTTCTTGTACATCACCAAAGGAAAGGGAAAGTTCGGCAGATCAGCAGAAGAGAAGTTGAGAACGTTCATACAGTATTTTGTGCTTCTATGAGTTAATAGGTGCAGGATATCCTTCATGAACAAATTGATAACAAAAGCTTGATGAATGAAGAAGTATCATCAGAAATTCTTCGCTGATATATATGACGGTCAGGTATCTTCAAAATAATCCTGCCTGGTGCTCCCTATGCTTTTCCGGACTGTTACGTTCTGAGTGTTAGATAATGAAAAACTAGTTTATCTTTGATACAGTCTCGGAAGGGAACAGCAGGAGTCAAGGTTAAATATAAACTGTTATTGCTCGCAGCTCATACTGCGTTTAACCTCACGTCTGTCACTCAACCGTAATGTATCCAGTCTGTCTTCCCTAAAACACCACGTCTTTCTTGTGCTCTGATTACAACTGTGGATCTCGGAACTATTCCGGCAACAAAGGATTCGTTCTTGGATCTTGATGAGGCCTTGGAACTACGGCAAAGAAATACAATTATTATATAACCGCACTCTTTGGAGGTATTAATCTTGCATTGTTTTTTATTCTCATTTAATTACTTACTAGCGGGACCCGCGGAAATTCCATGGTTGCATAAAGTCTATACCTTCCAAAATAAACGAGACCACGCCACGCGCACGTAACGCTGTTACAATTTCCACGAATTTAACCTAATGCAGCTCTTCTAACGTAACACACCCCGTCGAAGTTAATGCCCGTCACTTAACACTGACGAACTCTTTACAACTCAGAAATGTCTCTCTACCCTGACATTGCATTACCCAACATTGCATACGCTAAGTGGATGACCCGTGAGAATTCCACGATTAATTAACGTTCTCACTTTGTAAAATGTAGCAGTCCTAAGCCACGCTATTATAACTCATTTTAGCTTGACCTAGTGCAGTTCTTCTAACCTAACCTATCCCGTAAATAACGCCAGTCAGAAGGCTTCGCCGTCAAAAGTGACCCTACTAATTTTATGATTAAGCTTTTTATTGTTCCGGGTCGCATGAGTCTGAACCCTGGACATTCTGGGTGATGGTAAGTGATGGTGATCGTGTACGCGCGATACCGGTGCGTGTGCGCAGTGCCGTGACAGTTTTGACAGTTTATACGCTGCAAGCACGGTGAGAGGGTTGCGCTGCTCTCTAAGCAAGCAATATGGCTGCAAACTCGCCTATCGGACAGAGAGTCCTACGAACAGTTGAAAATAGTGCCGAGTTTTCTGATGGATGGGACTTTCAGTAGCCAGATGCTAATGGTCAGCCTAAAGGAAAAGCCACGGTAATGAGGGGTCGCATTATTAAACGTAGAAGAAACTTGGGCGAAAACATTAAATTAAACTTGCCTAATGCTAATATCCACTAACTAAATAATTATTTTATCACATTCTATCTACAAAATTGTTTTTGAATACGTTTATTTTCAAATATAAGTTGAAATTTAAATGTGTTTATCTTTAATACCTGTTAATGCTCTCGTGGGACTTTTGACAACAAAGTGGTAAACACCTTCCCTGTTATATAGTTCTGTGTTCCATATTACTGAGTTCTGTTATTATAGCGTACAACCTCTTCCCTTAGAAATTGCGCTTATTTGGCTCTCAATAAAATATAAAAGCCAAGTTAGTGTTTTTCAGTGCTTTAGGAGTTAAAATCTATGAATTGCTACCAAGAGTAAATGCTTACTCAAGTACGATGGCAACACTGTGTAATACTGTTCATACAGTGCAGTGTTACTATCATGCCTTGTGACTTTTGGCGTTGACTGTAGGTACCTAATATTTAGTTTACCCTAAATAATTTTATTGCGTAACTATATACTATACATGGTATATAATAAATGAGTTCATCTGAATCTTTGAGTATCACAGTTTTTAAATTAAATTTCCAATATGATCTTAAACTTATGTAGTCTTACTCGTTCCCATGAAAATCAACCTATAATGTTTATTTTTTTATTACCGAAAATCCCAACTAAAAGAGTATTGATAACATTTCTACAAAACAAACCCCGATACCTAGTAAACCACATCTGCAAAAGCATCAAGTTAAATTAATAACATTTTCTGTAAGGTGAACACTCATTGAAGAGTATTCTTATATGTATAGTCTACATGCTTTGTTGCCATAACGTAAAGTATGATTATAAGCATCTGGTCACTGAAAATCCCATCCATCCGCCAGAAAACTCAGCACTATTTACAATTGTTCGTAGGACTCTCTGTTGCGCAACATATCAACTGTACGGCACTTGTAGGCACACACGCACCGCGCGTTCACGAGCACCATCACTTACCATCACCCAGAATTTCCAGGGTTCAGACTAGTGCTTCCGGGTCTAACTATGGGTTTTCCTGTAAAATAGATCTCATCCCTGCAGGCCTGATCTTCCATTAACGAAACGCAAGTTGTACAGCCACGAGTTTTACGAGAGCAATATATCCCTCTGCAATATAAGTCGCAAACATCAGTTTGGAATTGGGCAAACGTTGATTTGCACTAAGAAAATGTAGTTTAGTCGAAAGAATTCACTGGCAATGTTTGGGTTTACTGTATCCTGGTTGCCAACCTCAAGGGTTGAAATTTGGCTGCAATGTAAGTCTCTTCAATATAAGAAAAAGGTCTGCTCAGCTTGAAGTTTGAGCTGAATCTAAGAGATTCAGCTGAAGACAGCAGTAATGAAATGGATTACGCACGAAAGGAACGAACACTCTAATGAAAACTGAGTCTCTCGAACTGCTAAAAAAATCTTCTAAAAAAATGAGAAATATCTTATGCCCGACAGGATAAAAAATTCTATGAAAGATGATATTGCCTGAGACAAACCCCCTCTAACGAAACATGGGGGCGTTTCTCCGTACCCATCCGTTGACGTTGCTATGGATGCAGGCGAAACCTGTTCAGAACGTCAGGCGTCACAAGAAAAGCGAACATAAAAAATATTGTGAAAGGAGTGAAAAGGGTCAATAAGATACTAGGGAAATGGTTTTCATCACTTTGCTTTGAAACTGACTGACCCTTTTTCAAAAAGCGCTTAAGAATACAGTTATGGTTGAACTTCGTTCAAGCGAAAATCCTAGCTTCTTACTAGAAAAGCGTAACATGCAGACATATACGCACGGACTGATGGAGCCTCAAGCAGAATTATACAATAGATTGTCACTTAGGTATTATCATTTGCAGATAATTAAGCCCTTTACCGACTCACATTTCCCTTTTAAACGATTTTACGGTACTCGTGGATGTTCTAAGGTAGCCCATTATTTTAAGTTTCAGTTGATGCAGTAGCTTTATTACAGAATCTGACAAGCTCGACCAACTTCTTCGATTGCTTTAAAATACATTTTAAATTCAGTAACTCCGTGTTTTGTGATGTCACTTATTCCCAAGAACTGTGCTTTCCTTCAAAAAATCTTCAATGTGGAGAAACCCATTTGCTTTGTGCTCCCGTACCGTATCCTGGCTGCACATTCTGCAGCATTAGGAATATCATGATACACCAGACAGTAATTGTATAACGTAAAAACTATGAATATCGATAGGAATGACACTATGAAATGTACTCGAAGTTTTCCAAAAAAATTCATCTACCACGGAAAATATAAGCAAAATTATGTAATTATACAAGTCGGGAACGAATACTCCATCCAAGATTTAGCAATCGGAACGGGCTTTAGAAAGTGAAGTACTTCGAGCATCTACAATATACAGTAGGTAATACAAAACAAATGCGTATTATTATTAATTTTTTTTGTTTGTTTGTTTATTTATTTGTTTATCTGTCCTCTTTCTGTCATGCTTTACGAAAACAGGTGATAGTTAGTCCAGGTTGGAAACTGTGGTTATCCTGTCACGTTCGACCAGGTAGCAGATGGTGGCAAACGAATTTTACTACGCTTCTTAAATAGCCAAAATTGAAATCCAAGCACTGAAATATATACAAATTCTCTTATTGGTGTCAGAGAGTCGCAAATCTGATTACTTTCTCCATATACCGAAAGAAAATTTAATCTCAGTTCGCGATGAAAAATTAAAAAGAATATCTACACAGGAGAAGCGATTTTTCACGGTTCAAGAGACGCTGTGGTAATTTTATTTTCTTCAATTTTTCTTTCTTCCAATGAAGATGTACTTTTCGCTTGAGAACAAAAAATTCGATGTACTGAAGGTGTTTCATTCCCTATACAAGATACGCGGCAGAGAATTTTATTATATTCAGTGATGCTTCATAGCCTGCTAAAATGAATTAGGTTTTTGTTTCCCACGCCACCTGAGGGATGGAAAGAGTGTGCTGCTCATATGAAATAAAGTCGAAAAATTGAGTCACCCGTTTTAGAGCAGACTTCAAAATTATATTACTAACGGAAACATTATCCATGAAGAAGGGTCATCATAAACTCTTTGCTGTCATTTTTTGACAGTGTTGGCACTCTCGTATTGCAAGAACTACAGGTGTACCTCACAACTTGACTCCCTCAAAACTCGAAGAAACTCACATCCTGAATACTTGAACAGTTACCGCATTACACGATCTCTCTTTTAGGGTATACTGTGGTATGCTCTGACGCCGATTTTATATGTTATTTTATGGTAATTTTTATCCTTCTATATATATTGGCACTTTCAATATAGATTGTTACTGTTAAATCAGAGAAATATTGGGCTCATGTTCAAGAACTTGTTGTCCAATAGAACGTTATTGTAAAATGCGAGATAACAGTGTACTGATTCATTAAAGAAGAGTGCTTGAACTGTCAAGAATGACAGTGAGAAATTTGTGATGACCTTTCTCAATTACATGCTCCAAGAATGTTATGTTTCCTACGAGTTTATGCTCGTTCGCCTATCTGTTTCTTTGCCGGTCTGTCATTAAGACAACTTAAAAAGTTATGGATGAATTTTGAAGAAATTTACATGAATTGTTAAGCATGTTAGAAATAACAGATGATGAACTTTTGGTGAAAATTCGTTCATCTGTTTGTTTGTTTGTTTGTTTACTTGTTTTTTGTGTGTCTGAATTTTCTTTACACCATAATTCGAAAAATTATGGACGGATTTTTATGAAATTTATATGATTTGTCAGCAAAATCACGAAAAGTATAGGACCTAAGTTTTGCAATGATCTGTATGTTCGCTTATAGCTGTTTTTAATTTTATGCTTGTTAGCACTATAACTCAATAAGTTATGAATGAATCCTTTTGAAATTTACAGCAGTTTTTAGTAATGTAAAAAGACAATGATTAAATTTTGGTGATGATAAGTTGTCTTTTTGTGAGTTTGACGAATGTTTTTTTCAGGACGTTTGTTAACAGCATAGCGCAAAAAGTTATTGACGGATATTCAAGAAAAACTTCTGAAACTGTTAATTCTGAGGAAAAACACAAATTATTAGATTTTGGGGTTGATGCAAAGAAAATTACGGTTTCAGAACCAATTTAAATTTTTCTTTACCGTTGCCTTGCTTGGCCGAGGTATGAGCTCTCGGAGTGTTCTAGTGGACCATATTTTTTTTTAATATAACTGTCAACTTCAAGAAAAGAGATGAGTGCTCACGGCCTCACAACTGTTGAACATAAAAACCTACTCTTCTTTCGCTCACGAAAAAAATAAAAAATGTTTTTTTCCGGGCAGTCAAGCATCATTCAAGATAATACATACATTCGATTAGTTATCGAGAATACGAAAGGATACAGGATGCAGGTGTATCTTCTTTTTTTGGTTTAGTAAAAAACAATTCATCGACGATTGCAACGAAGTTAGAAGAATGACAGATATATCTGTACGAAGAAGATACTTAGAAAAAGAATGCATACGAGTGCTAAGGAGAGCTTAACATAGCTTCAGTGGTTTGATTTCAACTTTTTTGTCAATGCAAAAAGTGTATTCAGCTAAACGGTTGTTTAACGGTCGTTTTATTGAAGAGTGCAGAAAATGGATGTATAAATAAACTACCAATAAACTAATAAATTATCAGATTTATATAGGGTAACCTATCTGAATTAAATAAAACCTTTCTTTTATTTTTTGTGAAACAGTAAAGGTGCTACTCGATGTTTTAATAACTTATCAAAACTAAACACTGGCCACGGGAGTTTACAGAGAACCAATATTCTCAGGCTTCCAGGCAAGTTTCTTCAGTCACTGCTATGATCAATTTAAAATATACGCAATAAAAACTCTACTATTTCGGGCATACCATTTGTTTTAATCTTTTTTGCCTTTTTTAATTAAATAGACTTTCTCCGAACCTTTTTCAAAAATAGTGGTTATATGCACCATTTTCTGGATCACTACTGCTAGCTATTCCTAGACAGACTGTTCGATGCGGGCATTAGAAAACCTTTTGTTCGTAAATTAACCATCTTTCACTAACTTCCGTATTACATGTAAGCCTCTGTCAACTCGGTAGACACTCATAGGACGTTCGTTTCTGAAGCTTACCGACATATAAATTTCAAATTTTCATACAAAAACTCATTTACCCTAGGGTCCTACTTTAAATTCAAAGACAGCTTCCCACAGCCTCCTGTCAAATGTTATCTACTGGTTCCCATGCCGAAACTGCCAAGCTTCGTATATCAGTAGCACTGGCCAACGTTACAATGCTCGATCGATCAACATTTAGGTGTATCCACCAGAACCAGCTTACCACTAACGAAATCTGCTCATTCCGCTCATTGTCTCTATGCGGAGCAAACTTTAGAATCTCCCTACATTAACAGAACAAAACCTAGCCTAACATCAAATCATCGGCTGTACCTCTACACACCATTCACACCTAATTCCTAATCCTCTGACTGCTCAGTCATCGACATCCAAACCCTCCAAGCTCCCTCATTCATTTGTATTTTAGACCTTGCCCCGGTATCATCTCTGTTCTTCTGTCATCCATGAAATAGAAGAATAGATTTATTAAGCAAAGTGAAAGTCTATTATTGTGTATTTCCCTGAAGTTTACCTTGTACGAAGCATTCACCTGGTTATCCTTCTAATGTCAGTTTCCTTTAATACAGACCTCGAAACACGAACTCACCTCATAACACGTCGGTCCGCATTTGTTCGTCTTCTGAGGTCCGCCTGTACATCCATCATGGTATTCGAATATCCTGCCACCTCATCGTGTTATTCAGTAAACTAAAATTTTCCTTTCTAAATCCTTACTATCGTGACGGATGCCTTATAATATCGTAAACAATCAATAGCATGCCATTTTTCTTATCTGTTAGCTTGTCTATGTTTGTTTTCGTGTTCCAAGGAACATGAGTTATGAAACGAAAGCATCTTCTTGAATTTAGCGGAACTTGCTAAACATGTTGAAAAGCACAATAAACAAAATTTTGGATATTGGTTCGTTTGTATGATTCACTGTATGCTAGTCTTTTTTTTTTCTAGAGAATTACAGGAACTGATAGAACTTTTCACTCTCCCACTCTCGACCGGAACATTTGTTACGCCTGTTAAAAAAAATCAAACGATCTTCATAAGGAACAATTGTTCCTTCACCTACTTTCGTTCACGTTCAATTGTTCCTTCCTTTCTCGTACTATTCGATGGTGTACTTCGCTGTGGCCCCGTAAGAATATAATGCAAGAACAGGGATTGAAGTTTTTCGCACGCCCAGTGCTAGTACCCGCACACTAACTGTAACAGTAGTGAAAGGATGCAGTAAAAAGGAACTACCGCTCTCTTCAAACGTGCGTACAGCTGCTATTTCTATAAATTTTTGCCTAACTGCATTTTTGTTGCAAAATAACATACAATATACGCTATTGCTGGGACTTTGTTGGCACTAAACCTAGCTATCTTTTAATCTAATTACTTTGCAACATGAGCATGTTCTCAAAAATCCATATTTTGGGTATTTACTAAATGATGAACGGATAAACTAAGCCGAGCTTTCGAATAAAAAATATCTGCAATTTGCAATAGTTTTTTAAAGAATGGGCTTTGTCTAATAATTATAATTATTAGCTCATTTGACAGCCCAAGCCTTTGTGAACACTTTGGTTGCTAGTTTTTTACTCTACGTCAAATAGCGAAAGATTTAAGGCTATAGTGGTAGTGGTTACCGGTGCAGGTCGCTACCACCATGGACTAGTTCAGGCCCGGAAATTTTCTACTCCTATCTTTTCATAAGGCTGAGCCCAACTACTGTTGTTAGCTTAAGCTGAAGTTGAACTATAACTGTTCCTTCATATTCATTTCCTAAGGTTTATAATTACTGTGACTTTCAATTGCTCATGATTTTACCATGGGTGCGAATGTGAGAGGTTAAGCAAAGTTGCAAGATTTTGGTTATTTATTAAGAGGTAAGTTTTGGAAAACTCAGGACCATCCAACTTGCAATTTGGAGAGCCAGTACAGAAGTGAAATGATGCTGGTGCCTAGGCCAGCGAAGTCGCTCAGTCTTGGTAGGAATAACACAGCTAAGTTGATGCATTCGCAAAAGTAAGAAAATCTAGAAGAGCTTTCAGTGGTAGCAGCTCAAGATGTGATTTCCCATAAGTTCGAGGCTACAGTAGAGATGTTGACGCGAAGATTTTCTACGTCAAAACTGAATTAAAATGATGGCGTCGTAGCTTACTGGGTTGAACGTAAATGTCGTACAGTTCAGACAAGTTGTCCCAAGTAGATACGAGCTGCTGTAGGTTGATACGAGCTGCTGTAGGTTGATACGAGCTGCTGTAGGTTGATACGAGCTGCTGTAGGTTGATACGAGCTGCTGTAGGTTGATACGAGCTGCTG
>LQNS02278115.1:4582658-4592805 GCA_001587735.2 Parhyale hawaiensis | reverse complement strand
GACAACGTGACGAGCGTGACAACGTGACGAGCGTGACAACGTGACGAGCGTGACAACGTGACGAGCGTGACAACGTGACGAGCGTGACAACGTGACGAGCGTGACAACGTGACGAGCGTGACAACGTGACGCTGGAGTCCTGCAAGCAAACGTGCTTTTGAGTTTTCAAGCAAAGAGGGAAAAAGTTGCAATAGAAGTGGCTTAGTGAGCTTTGAGAGCATTCCCGATCAAAGATCATTACGCTAAACAAATTCTTGATGATGTTGTTGAGAAACTTTAACTTGAAAGTCTAAAACTTAAGGTAATTATACTTTGAATTTATCTAAACTATATAGCACAGCCATAATCCAAGCTTACAGCAAATCGACAAAGAAGATGAAGATCAGACAATAGGCAATAGACAGTCGGAGAAAAATCAAACATGTAAGGCGAAGGAACACAGAGTTAAAATGTTGCCCTACATTGTTCGTTGGTCTCTCTAGGCGTGAACCAAGCAAATGCAGAGACCGACCAGCGGTCGCGGCGCTATATATTCTTTGTTAACGGTATTGCCTGTCACTGCATCACTGGCGGGATTTTACCGAGGGGTACGTTTATTAGGAAACTCGCTAGGAATTAAAATGCATGAGGCGAGTAATTGTTGCTGTAATTTGTTCAATAAAAAACTGGATTCTACAAGGCCATTTCTGGATGACTGGTGTCAGGTCAGTACAAATATGCGAATTTGTGTAGAATCTGGCAAGCCTGCCCAGCACTATCTCAAAATCGGCTGTCGGGCGTGCAAGGGTTAAGAGGCACAATTAACGAACGCAGGTGATTATAAAAACGAAATTCTGATGTCAGGACCACTCTGATTCTGTCGATAATATTGCGTTGCTTGGCGGAGGTATGCGCTCTCAGCTCTAGACTCCCATCATCTGTAAGGGATTTTCATTACACCATTGTTGCGGCAGATGTTGGGATCTATTACCGCCTGTCACTCTGACAACAGAGACCGCGACTATTGATGCACAGCACAATGTAAACTAACACAACGATGAGCATATACAGGGGCAGATTTTTTGTAAAAAAATCAAATATTTTAAGAGAGTTTAAAAAATTATAAAGTTTATTGCCACATCAGAATTATCATTCGTCGGAGTGTATTTACAGCAAAAACCAGCGCATGCGGCTCTCCCAGCGGGGGTGAGCGGTCCAAACATTTCTTTTTGCTAAGCCAAGGGCGCTAGTCGCAAGGTCGACGCAGTGCCAGCAGCAGCCGCGCTAGCACTGCCCGTCATGTACGGCTTGTTGCCTTAGAGCGGCCCACCAGCCCAGAAATCTGCCAAAAAGATCCGCTTATTGAAGAAGTTTATGTTTTTGTTTTCATTGGCAGGCAGTTGGTAGGAGGGAGCTGTCACACCATGGGTCAGTGCCGGCAGCACACGACAGTGACGGACCCGCAAGAGGGCCCTCAAGTGAGACCCATATGGCTGGTACAGCTTCAGTTGGAGAGAGTAAACTTGACCCAGCTCCCGTGACCGATCCTGTGACATCAGTCAACAAGCTGTGTGGCTCATNGTGACGGACCCGCAAGAGGGCCCTCAAGTGAGACCCATATGGCTGGTACAGCTTCAGTTGGAGAGAGTAAACTTGACCCAGCTCCCGTGACCGATCCTGTGACATCAGTCAACAAGCTGTGTGGCTCATCTTCATCTGTCAGGCTCCTGTCTAATCAGAGCCCTTCTGGTGCTGTTGCTGCTAGTGTGAATGCTAATAGGAAATATGAATGCTGTGTGTGTGAGTATGTCGGTGCTTCTGATCAAGATCTGCTCGCTCATTTTGCTGACAAGCATTTAGGGAATTTGCCCTACAAATGTAAATGCTGTGAATATGCAGCGAAGGAGAAGGGAAACTTGTTCAGACATTTTACTGTAAAGCACACTGATGAGAAGCCTGTGAAATGCAACGAGGGCAATTTTGCGTGTACCATGAAAAGTAATCTCGTGCGTCATTTTGCTTCAAAACATTCAGGAAAGAAGCAATACAAGTGCAATGAATGTGATTACTCCAGTGTTGGCATAGGCAATCTAAAGAGGCATATTGCAGGCAAACATTTGGGAGAAAAGAGGTACAAGTGCAGTGAATGTGAGTACGCGTCATATGATAAAACCAGAATTGACCATCATTTTTCTTACAGACATTCAGGAGTGAAAAAGCATAAATGCAGTGAATGTGAGTACGCCAGTATTACCAAAGCTAAGGTAAGAAGACATTTTGCATTCAAACATTCAGGAGTGAAGCGGTACAAGTGCAGTGAATGTGAGTATGTTGGTGTTGATAGAGACAATCTAAGCCAACACTTCGCACACAAACATTCAGGAGAGAAACGTTATAAGTGCAAAGAATGTGACTATGCTAGCGCATCCAAGGGCAATTTAAGCAGACATATTGTGCACAAACATTCAGGGGAAAGACCGCATAAGTGCAGCGAATGTCCCTATGCTTGTGTTGTGAAGTCCGATTTGAACACACATTTTGCCCGCAAACATTCAGGAAAGCAGCGCTTCAAGTGCCGTAAGTGTGAGTATGCTTCTTTTACCGCGAGCGGATTAAATCAACACATTGATCGCAAGCATTCAGGAGGGAAGCTTTACAAGCCTCACAAGTGCAGTGACTGTGAGTATGCATCACTTACTAAGGGTGAATTAGATTCACATTTTGCCCGAAGACACTCAGGAAAGAAGCCTTACAAGTGCAGTGACTGTGAGTATGCTTCAGCAATTAAGAGAGATTTACATCAACATTTTGCTCGGAATCATTCAGGCGAAAAGCCTTACAAGTGCAGTAAATGTGAGCATGCTTTTGTTATGAAGAGTACTCTTGAAGAACATTTTGCCCGTAAACATTTAGGAAAGAAACGGTGCAAGTGCAGTGAATGTGAGTATGTGTCTTTTGCTATCACTACATTAAACGAGCATTTTGCCCGGAAGCATTCAGGAGAGAAACCTTACAAGTGCAATGATTGTGAGTATGCTTGTGCGTGGAAGCATGATCTCAATAAACACATTGCTCGCACACATTCGGGAAAAAAACGGTACAAGTGCACTAAATGTGAGTATGTGTCATTTACTACTAGCTCATTGTACGTCCATTTTGCCCGTAAACATTCAGGAGAGAAACCTTACAAGTGCGATGATTGTGAATATATCTGCGCTACTAAAGCAGATCTCAATCAACACATTGGTCACAAGCATTCAGGAGAGAAGCGGTACAAGTGTAGTAAGTGTGAGTATATGACTTCTTTTAGAAACTCAATAAATGAACATTTTGCTCGTAAGCATTCAGGAGAGAAGCCTTACAAGTGCAGTGATTGTGAATATACTTGCGCTATTAAAGGTGATCTCAGTAAACATATTGCTCACATACATTCAGAGAAAAGATACCAAACGTACAGCGTTAGTTAAGTACAATCTGCAGTATTGATTGTCTGATAACATTTGCGGGAGCTGTGCCACAAATGCTGTCACCGCACCTCTGCTGCCTGCCACACGTCTTACAATACTCATCTTGCAGTGCGGGTATAGTCTTGTGTAGGTGTAGGTTCTTTGCCAAATGACCTTGTGCTCTCCTCAAATTCTTAGGAAGCGATCAGGTTGTGTTCTTCACACCTCTGCCACTCTGAGTTTGAAAAGCCGCCGAGAGGTTTGTTCTTCCGGCTGTTACCCAGCAGCTCATGGCCAATTGCAGATCTAGCAGCGAGTCATCCGTTCTGGGCACGTAATCGCTCACAGCTGGTTTATCCTGTAGTTTGTTTAAGAAACTCCAGGTAAATTCTTCAATTCTTCAACTTTTATGTCAGTGGCATTTTATTGAGCACTTTGTTCTCAGCATAGTAAAACTACTAAGAACTAAGTAATTACAGGGCGAGGAATAAAGCGCGAACACCGATTATTATCGATAAAGAAGTTGAATTGAATGGCTGAAAATGAACTTTTCTCCTTTCACAGTCTGCATCAACACTTGTCACATTACCTTGTGCATAGAGTACAGGAACATTGAGTACTGAGTATGTATCCACTTGCCGGAAAATCTGGAGAAACCACTGCTTGCAAGTGAGGCTGACTGTGCGGTGCTGCAGTCGAATTTTTATTCGGTGTCAGATCACTTTTTCATAATTTTAGGGATATTTTACACATTTCTTTTATATTCTGTGATGATTGGCAAACCTGCGCATACTTCTACACTTGTATATGCAACTAATTCACAAAAATAAAAACGCATTAGGTGTAGTATCATGAATCAACTGTTTATGATATTCTTTGATTTTTGTAGTAGAGTAGCAAGATTTCACAATAGTAAGTAAAATAAACACTCTCATGCTGTAGGACAGAGGCTTCTCAAATTCGTCATCTAGTTGATTTCCTATGAAATACCAAATAAATAGCTAATGGAGTTGTTACCGAAAATTAGTTGTTATACGGGCTAAGGGGGAAATCAGAACAGACAACAGAACTGAAGAGTGAGTTAGAGCGCTGGCAGCCATAAAGTAATCTAGCATCAGCAGCCATGAAGTGACGTAGCATTGACAGATCTGAAGTGATTTAACATTGGCATCAGAGAAGTGCTATGGCATTAGTAGCTGTGAAATAACATAGTATCGGCAGCAATGAAGTGATGTAATGTAGGCACCTATGAAGTGATCTAACTCAGGCAACCATGAAGTGGTGTAACATAGTTATCCACTGAATGATATAATGTTGGCAACTATGAAGTGATGTAGTATAGTTATCTATTACTTCATGTAATGCAGGCAACCATGAAGTGATGTAACATAGTTACACATTTATTCATAATGAGTAGGCAACATGAAGCGATGCAGCGTAGGAAACAGTGCAATATAGCTAACAAGTATTATGTAATTTAACTTTGGCAACCATGAAATTATTTAACTTCGGCCACCATAAAGTGATTTAACTTAGACAACCAGGCAACCATGAAGCAATGTGATGTAGACAACCAAAAGTGGCGTAATATATCTAGATAGTAATGTAGAATGACATGGAGAGCCACAATGTGCAGCTTTAGATAGTTCTGGTTATGATCTGTTGTATCAACATATTATATCATCTAACACCTGCCCTAGTATCTTGTTCTCATTGTTAATTATGCACTTTTAGTTCATGGCCACCAGCGTGGTTTCTCTCTGTAGTATTGTTGTGATTTTTAGTAGAACTGTTTTTATTAACATTTAACGTAAATAGGCCTCCAGGCTCACTTGCGACAGCCCCGATTTCAGTGAGCAGTCAAAGTATTGCGTAGTCTATGCCCAAAGCAATTAGCAAATTGCTAGTTTTTACCTGTTCTGTACGCATCACCATTTAGTTGATTAGTTACTTTTAAACTCTATGCACTGTAGTATTTACATATATTTTAATTCTGCTTTGGCTCCATCCACCCGTTCGTTTGTCCATCCGTGCGTCGGTATGTGCCGCTTTTCAGTATTAGATAGGGGGAAGCTTCTAATTTTAAAGGTCTGATTTTCGTTGGAACGAAGTTCAATCATAGCTGTCTAATTAGCGCTTCTTAAAAAAATTCACAGTCACTTTCAAAGCGAAAATATGAAGATCATTTCACTCGCATCTTATCTACCGCTTTTTATTTGTTTCACAACATTTTATGTTTACTATGCTTCTGGCGCTCGACGATGTTAATAAGGCCATCCCGATACGTATTTAGGATACACTGCTAGAGAATAGAGCGCGTAGTGTTTGGACATATCGGCTCTAAGATATTCTTTCAAGTGAATGTGCGAAGTCTAATTCAGGAAATACAATGACATCTTGAGAACAGAAGATTAGGATGTTTAAAGTAAGAAACTGGCCGACTCTGTTTGTTGTATATCTATTGCGTCAAAGAGAGCAGAAAAATTATGGGCCACTAATCAATAGGCATGGGTTCCGTAAACGTCGAAAAAAATCGGACATGCTGACAAAAATTGAAACGCATAAGATGACCGGGTAAATGATCTGCAAACAGTGGAAAACAGAGCGTAGAAAAGGCATGCATAAATATAGGAGCATAGTGCGAGAAGTACAGTTGTTTGCAAGATTCGCAAGTGAGAGAGGCTAGTGTCCGCTAGACAATATTTGTTAAGGTAGACGGGAGTTCGTCAGGCGAACTTTAGACTAGACGGGGTGCGCAGGCATCAAATTCGCCATTGGCTCTGTACGTTTGTGTTCGGGCATCGGTATACGTGCGGGCGGTGTTCAAGCTGTTGTGCTGTGCCTGCTCTGTGTATAGATAAGGCTAGGTTTGGTAAAGTTAGGTTAGGTTAAATAAGGTTAGGTTAGATTAGGTAAGGCTAGGTAAGGTTATTTTAGGTTAGGTAAGGTTAGGTTAGGTAAGGTTTGGTAAGGTTAGGTTAACTAGTGCTTATTCTTGTGCTTCTGGTGGTTTTTGCGCGGCAAGAAAGCTCACTTGAACGCACGCAGTGTGATGAGTGTACACATAATGACGAGTTTGACGCCAGTGCAGACGGGGTAGGTTAAATTACAGGAACACCAGCTTATGTCAAACGAAAGCAGGTGAAAACATTATTTAACCGTGGAATTCCACGGGTCCGGCTAGTTAAACGAGTTTTATTACAATTTACCAATTTTAGTTTTGCCTTACAGATGTCGATAATCAAAATGAAGTTCGAAACGCTCATTTGTAGTCCTTAGTGATCTATTTTGTGTTTTTCTACAGTAATGATCGCTTTACGAGCTTTAGCCCTCGCCTTTTTATTTGTTATTAGAAATTAGAACTTTTTGTGGGAAAACCTCAATCTATGGATTAGTGATTAGTGGAACGTATTCGTTGTGTCTGCTGTGTTGCCATTTGTGCTCGTAATGTGTACCTCACACTTCCGCCCAGTTCTTATCGAGTGTCTGTCAAAAAACTATCATGGTCATCTTCAGCGAAGTGCTACGAATGTCTTTGTAAAGATTCAGTGTAACTTAAACTTTATATGTTACTGAAGTGTTCAAAGCTTCATTATACTGAACACAAGTAAGAAGCGCGTCAGTCGCTGGTGATAATCGAGCTCTAGCACGCCTCGAAGTGGATGAGCTTTAGCAGCGTAAAATTCTCTAAGTATATAGTCACCCTTAGCATACGTAGTAGGAAGCAATAGTCAGGGCAGAGCAGTGTCAGCTCCTGACAGACATCGTACATCTCCTCTACTGCGCGTGATGTGAAACCTCGCAGCTCTCATTCACTTTACTTCTTTCTCTGGGCAATCGCTGTGGCCACACGGTCCCTCGAATTAACGTCTTGCATTCTCACTCCAAGATTTTGTAAGTTCTTCCTGCCCTCGAGGTTACTTTTTGGTGGGCTAAACTCTGTCAATATTTACAGTATATGGGCTTAGCAAACCAATACGCTGCCCGAGGGTCTTTGTGGCAAAGGCCGTACCCCTTCTGACGAAAGTTTGTAGTTAGATAGGTCCTCTGTACCTCCACTTCTGCTCCGCAAAGTGGACCGCCGACTGCAATTAGCGGCCCTTCCCATGAGACGCCTACCTACTGCCGTATATGGAGGAGGGGGTGCAGAAGGGATTTCCCGCGCGGATATTTCTTTCTTCTGTCTTCTTCTCTCTTCATTTTCCGTCTCTTAACCCCGTGCGGCAGGGCTGAGCCCATGCCGCATTGGGGCTTAGAGATGTTTGGTGCCTTATTTCCTGGTCAGTAGTAGCGCATTCGGCCAAAGACTGAGACAAGTATAGAACTCACCTAGTTAGGTCACCATCAAGTTAAACTCTGGTATGGATGTCGAGTACAATTTGCGTATCGCTGCAAGCTGCTGCGGTGGTTAAACGAGGACTCTCATTATGATTAGTTTGACTTTCATTGAACTCGATGCCTGTCACATGTTGTATATGTTATGAATTCTAGTGTAGCTGCATGGTATGCACGTCTGCCATTGGTTGTACGATGCTAGTATTTGCTGCCGCTAATGATGAAGGGACCGCCTAGTTACGACCGAGCCATGTCACGGATCCTGCTGAGACATAT
Organism: Parhyale hawaiensis; assembly: GCA_001587735.2. Classification (NCBI taxonomy): domain Eukaryota; kingdom Metazoa; phylum Arthropoda; class Malacostraca; order Amphipoda; family Hyalidae; genus Parhyale; species Parhyale hawaiensis. Next base: position 4,584,769 of record LQNS02278115.1, on the reverse strand, counting down.
TACGCGACTTCCTGCACGGGGGCCTGCTGTACTCCACTGAGTGTCGTCTGCTGTGAAGATAATTTGGTACGGACAATTAATTATGCTTGGGTTTATTTGACAGAAGTGTCCAAAGACAGAGACGATACCTTCTAAAGACATTTACAAGGCAATAATTCAGCATTACAATTCCATGGTCAGTAAGAGGGGAAGTCAAAGTTTAGTATTTGCTTACTAGTGCTATGCTGGATACCAACACGTACGCGTTTCGTTTCTTAACCCCAGAACCTCATCTCGGGGAGATTTTCACTCGACTGCTTGTTGTGATCATGTGATTGACACACATGCGCAAGCGGCAGTAGGCTCCGCTTCTCAGTAGCCTCAGTTTTTTGTGTGTCAAGGTAGACGGTGGGTATGCGCTCTCACACGGAGCTCGGCATTTACCCCACTGGCGAATATTTGTCTTTTGGGAGAATTTCACCCGACGTTGTGGTGACCGTGAGAGTTTTTAACAACGAGATGTTCTGCCTACGTTGTGGTGACTGTACCATTTTGTGAAATTTTATGTGGTTCACAGCACGAATTTGCTTCATTAGCGTTTGAATTACGCTTAGTGTACTGAATTTGCACTTATTCTTACTGCTGTTACTGACTTTATAGTGAACTAAACTAAAAATGATTAACTTTTACGATGTGCTGAGAAAACAACCTCGCCAAAACAAAAAGTAGTCCTGCTCTTGGGGACTTCTCCTGTTGTACAGCGGTGCTGAACTACTTGAACCCTAGCCTGAGTTAGTTGCAGCCCTCTGCTGCCATTATGAGCAGAAATGAGGGAGATGAAAATGGCTATATATTAAAAATTGTAAATATTATTTTTGTCTCCCTAATATAGCGCCCACTGGCAGTAGAGGGCTTCAACTAACTTGGGCGAGGGTCCAAGTACTTGAGCACCGCTGTACAACAGAAGAAGTCTCCAACAGCGGGAGTATTTTTTGTGCGTTTTTTTTTTTTTTTTCTCGCACCTCTTAAAAATTTGGCATTTTCTGCTTAGTTCACCATATAGTCAGTAACAGCATTAAGCATATGTACAAATTAAGTATACGAGGCAAAAATCGAAACCTAATGAGTTATTTTTTCACTGTGTATTATGTAATGAACCTGATATGAAAATTAGTGTTTTTTATATTCCAAAATGGGTGAAATTTCCTCGTAATTGTGGTTAACTCAAAATCGATGACGGGGTTCTCGAGTTGACATATGGTGATCATTATTTTAGATTTTTATGTGAATTCGAGATCGAGGTCTGTTCTTCCATTTTTTTTTACATTTGCAGTATTTGTAGTTATAGGTAATCTTCGTTATAGGTCGTATAGCAGTGCAGTAACAGAGGACATATGTATCGAGTACAGGTGGCCGTAACTGAATCGAATGGTCCCGTAAATGTCGCTTTGTAATGCAGCAAAAAGCAAAAGAAGAGATTTAAACATATTTCAATGTTTCATAATGAATTTCAAATAGTTGGAGAGAGAAGATTAATTTTATAAATATTGACATGGCCTTTCATCATCACTGAATATTTTAATTTATATACATTTATTAAATTTGATTTTATTACTGAAAGTTAATCATCAAAGAAAATAGTTCCATATATATAAACCCCAAAAAATTGTTGAGCGAAAACTTTTCAGTGGTTTTCTTACATGTTATGCTTATTCCTATCAAAAGCATTGCAGCTTCGATAATAAACTTCAAAGAGGCAAGTCGTTCTTCACCCGTTCAACACCCAATATCACTGCTGTTTGTAAAAAGTGGGACTTTTTTTAGTTCAAATACTGTATGTATAGTCTTATAACGTACTTTCTGTAACGACGGCACCCGACATTGAGCAAAAGTTAGTCCCCCAACAACGAATATTTGTAGATTTTGTACAGCAGCATTGCCTGCCTTGTGTTATCTGCACGTGATGCCGAGATATCAGTTTCTATACATGGTGTTTAGATAGATATAGTATGAAGGGTTCTGAGGCCTTCGGTATTAGGTGTAAGTAAAGCAATAATTTGATGCTGGTTCAAATGTCTTATAATTTTACATTTCATTGAACACACAAGGATTAACATCAAAGAGTTTCAAAT
>LQNS02278115.1:4509253-4537442 GCA_001587735.2 Parhyale hawaiensis | reverse complement strand
GCAAAAATACTCTATCTAACTTTTCCAAAAGTTTCTGCAACCCAGTCTCAGCAACAAGTTCAGCTTCTGTAAGTTCAGATGACGCTTTTCTTGCTCTACCAGTCAATGACAAATGAACTGCTATCGCGTGCTTAGCCTTGGGCAGCTCAATAAAGGCCGTCCACAATTTTACATCTTTTTTCCACACATCATAATCAGTTTCATTTTCAATAAACTTCGAAGGTATTTTAGTCGTAGCTTGAGCCATCATTAACACGACTACAGCACAACCACGCTCTGCTACCAAATGTTAGGACTAATGTCCGCGCACGTTAGGCTATATAAGATCACACAGAGGAGGTGTCACCAACCTCTCGCTGCGCCGCTGGAATTCAGACTGTTGTCGGCTGCGCTCCAGCTGCCCAAGTCGCCTGACAGGCATGACGTCACTGGACACGCGTAACCCGGAGAATGCATGGAAGCGTCCGCCGGCATCATTAAAGCTATCGGAGACTAACACATATCTTCTAAATTTCAAAGGAATAGAACTCAATGAGTTTTCATGCTACAATAAAAAAAATGACAGTTTTGGAATCCTTGAAACATTCATAACTAAACTACTGAGCTGGCCTCTCCATTTTCTGTTCTGTCCAATCACTACCTAACTAAAATATAGGGGGAAAATCGGTTATGGGCTGCATTGAAAAAAAGGGCTAAAATGAAAAAACCTGCTGTATAGTTTTGTTAGGAATGCTTCAAGGATTCTAAAGCTGTCATTGTTTTTATTGTAGCATGAAAACTCATTGAGTTCTATTCCATTGATATTTAGAAAAAATGCATGGGTATATATTCATACATATTTCCATTATCTTCAAAACTAAGGCCTCAATAAAACAATTGTGGGACTAAAATGTGTTTCTTTTTCAAAAATACATACACTATGCAAATTTCAGAACAATCGTTAGAGAATTGAGTATTTTGCCCCCCTCCACCTCACATGATGTAGCTGCCAGGTGCAAAAGTTTTACCCAAATTTTTTTTCAATATCCTGATGCCCTCAATTTAATGTCCAACCTGTTTCAAGGATTCCAAAACTGTCATTGCTTTTTTCTATCATGAAAACTCATTGAGTTCTATTCCTTTGAAACTTAGAATAAATGCATATCTACAGATATATTTATAATTTACCATTATCTGAAAAAAGGAAGGCCTAAACCAAAAAAATTTGTAGGAACAAAATGTGTTTCTTTTTCAAAAATACACATACTGTAGCCTACTATGCAAATTTCAGAACAATCTGTCTAAAATTGATCATTTTGCCCCCCTATGCCCCCCATCACATAATGTACAAGGTGTGAAAGTTCTACCCAACATTTTCTGAATGGCCTCATAATATGGAATAGGAAAATACATGGTAGATATAGCTGTGAAAGAGAAATCGGCAAAAAAAAATATTTACATTTACATTTTTTTTAATTTGTAACTGAAAATTTAGAATTGAATATTTGCTTATAAATGGGATCCCGGAGTCAGAGTTGGACTAAAATTTCCGACTTCGACTCCTTGAGCAAGTGAGATTCCGACTCCGACTCCCTCTCAAAACCTCCGACTCCGGCCGACTCCGACTCCGCAACCCTGTGACAAACATTCAGTTATATTGAAATAGTGACAGCTTGTGACAGTAAAATGTATGACTTATGTATGATTAATGGAAATTCGCAATTTGCCCCTATTTGGAGCAGTAAATATTAGAAATTAACTAACTATGTCACCCTTGAATGATATATTATTATTGTTGTTGTTGTTTGTTGTTGCCATCATTAGGGTCCACCATTGCCAGCTTGGGGAGGAGGCTTCAAAGGGGGCCTAGGCAGAGTGATGAGACAGTTGAAGAAGGGAAGAGAAGCCCCAAGTGGGTCTAGCCAGAGACTGCTCACCAAAAGATTAATGGGATGACTAGAACACGAGAAGACGTGATGAACAGATTCTTCGTCCATTTGCCCAGTCCGCAGAGTTGACAGGAGGGATTATCGATCCGTCTCGCTCGGAACTTATAATCCGCTATGACCGAGGAGTGGCCAGAGCGTAGCTGGGAGAGAGTAGTTCAGAAAGACCTAGGGTAGTAGAGACTCCTCCATACAGAGGAGGGTATTGATAGCCCAGTACTCTGCTGAGGGTTATGCAGCTGCTGCAGACGCAATAGCAGAGGTGTGTAATGTACTAAGAGCATTATGGTACTGTTCGGGAGGGAGAATCCCTTCTGGAAGAAGGGGAGCGATGTCTGGTTCAAACTTTGATTGGAGAGGGTGTCGAATGTACGATGGAGAGGGGCATGTACGAACTTTCCATAGCATGGTACATTGATGAAGAAATCCTTTCATCATCCACTGTATGTCGGATTAAGTCCATATTGGCTCAAACGGAGACTGTGTTTCCTCCACCCTCACTATTCGACAGTCCGCCGAGCACAGACCGCCCAGTCCGTCGCACGGTCGCTGTGAGTTGCAGCAACTGAATTCTAAGTTTCCCAGCAAGCAGTGCTACCAAAAATTGCCCTGCAACTGCAATCAGTTGCTTCTAGGAGAATTGGTTGTCCCGTGTAATGGTGGAGCCTCTAGCGGGCGAGCCTAAAGCGATTCTGGTCTCGCTTGCTCAAACGACAGTTCTAAAGTTGTTTCAGATGCTTTGTTGTCCAGGAGAGTTTTGATGATTAATTTCCCTTAGAGAAAGAAAGACAAACTAAAGGTGACGTTTGATACACTATTTTATTCGTAACACGATTCAGGATGAGTTTGCATGCATATGTAATCCAACATACTTGAAAAGTGATATCCCTGCCACAATGTATTTGGGCATCATGCACCCAAGGTTCCTGAGTGTCTTATCCGGAGGAGCTGTTGCAGCTTGCCGCAGTTCTTGCTGACGAGGTTATTTTTGTAAAATTAGGTAGGTTCTCTACTTTCCTCTTTTTGTTCCGTGAGGTGGGCTCTCGATCGAGATAGCCGACCTGGTACGCGGGATTTCTCTAGTCTCTCTCGTGTGGAAGGCCACAAAGCGAGCCGTCCACTCGAGTGTCTTTTGCTATTCTTTGCCCCCTTTTCCCGCCAGTAGTAGCGCAGGAATTCTTCCAGCAGGAATGCCGAGATAAAATATTCCCACAGTGACATCATATTAAAAATTGAAATTCACTGTTGAATAGCCTGAGTTGCGGCTACGGTGGTAAAATTGAAATCTAACTAACCAACTAACTTGAAAAGTGAGCTAAACTCCCTTTAATTTTCCATAATTCTCTGCTTGCCACTGCTCTCGGTCTACCACTTTTATGCTTTTATTGCTCACATTTACCTTCATTAGCAAATTTTTTCACTCCGTATGATAATTGTGTTTGATAATTATTAAAATTTCTGGAGAAACTTTTTCACATTCAGTAAGTTCACAATTTCAGCCATTTCAGACGCCAAAACGATCCTTACTCAAGTAATTATTTTCGCTCAGATAAGTTTTCCCATGCTTGTGGCCCACGTTAACATTGCAAAAATTTGAAATATATTAAATTTAATTCTTAATTGGAGCACTCTGCTAGCGCATACTTCCGCCGAGCGAGACAATGTTAATGAAAAACTCAAAATGTTACTGCTGTAATTTCTGAGGAAAGCATTTCCAAGCAGTGAAAGGTCAAGTTCAGGACTGCCTTACTGCAGATGCTTAGATGGTGCAGAAGAGACGCAGGGACTACGATCAGAACATATATGAATGCTAAAATAATGAATAACAATGTAACTAGTCAAAGGAGTCTCCACACTACTGCATACAAGTAGCCTAATGAGATTTGGCTCTTTTTCGCACCTATGGTCTGCTGTAAATTGTGCACCAGGTGCTGTTACTGTTGACCGGGATATAAAGTTACGGATATATATTTTAGCTACAACTCTTGCTCTGAAGTCTGATTTCTGTGCTTTTGTTCTCATTGTCACATGAAACGCAATATTTATGTGATGAATATTTATCCTGAAAAGTTTTTTCAATTCTGGGAGTGCTTTTACTAGCTCTTGGTGTGTTTGTGTTATGTGTGTAGTGATTCATATTTTACCAATCTAGTGCTGCAGTTAGTACATCATCTAGTTGGAAATATTCATGGGCAAATGTTCTGTGTCTGTTAGTGATCACATATTATTTGCTGCACTTGTCTGAAAAATGACCTGGGAGTAATGAGCGCCATTTACATATGTTTGGTTGAACATTAACTGCAAACGTTGTAGAAGTTTCAAGCACTAAACTGTGCATCACTATTTGGTCAGATGGATAAATTTGCTTTTAAATGGGACCTATCCGTCCTACTGTAAATTTTATATTCAATTTCAGACGACAGCGCGGTCCCTATTTCCCCTGCTGTGCTGGAAGGTGCTCAAATTAAACAGGAAATGACTGATGATGATTGCATATCTGTGAAGGAAGAGCCCATTGACTGGACACCTGATGAGCTGGTGAGATAGTAGGATGTCTTTTCAAATTTCTTACTCGCTGGCTTGTTGCTTTGGAACAGTAATACGTGTCTGTCTTCTGCTAGTGTATAGTAACATCGTTTGTATTTTTTGAGCTTTCTATAGGACTACGCGATCATCATTACAATACTTAACTACGTACAACACCGTATCTTGAAGCCAATGAGTTATAAAATCCTGATGCAAAATCTGACTAAAGCAAACAGAAAAACTCACATGGGGTAAGCTAGAAAGTAAGAAGTGACATCAGAATTCTAAACCAGAGAAAGAAATTGTAAGTCGAATGTCAAAATATGATCTGAAGACTTTTTGTAAACAAAAACACCATTCACAAGGGAGCTTTCTCACCTATGAAAATATAGAATAGTGAAATCTCCACCATCTAATAGATAAACTGCAATCTTGATAGAATGTCTTCACCTCAGTATTCACCATTCAAGAAGATAAATTGAGCTAAAACCAATATCATTGTCAGTATCTCCCTTATATATACATGTGTGTGCTTTATGGAGCACTAAGTTCTTCAACAACTGACCCACTTAAGGTCAACTGGCACGATATATTTTCACAGCTTCTCCTGAAACTAGCTCCAATCATCGCACCGCCCATTTGCGACATCTTTTATCGACTTCTTATGATGAGAAATGCTCCACACGACTGACGGGAAGCTCGCAAAAGTGACAGCAGTACATCCAAGTCATAAAAAGCCCCAATTACCTTTTGACTAGTCTTACTTTGGCTTAGTGTAAAACTGTAGAACGACTCATTAAACACACATCAGACGCCACCTCAAGGTGTACTATGCTATTACCGACAGTCAGTATAGTTACCGAGATGGAAAGAGTTACCTAGCAATCTTACTGGACTTCTTTTCGAGTTGCGGATATCGATAACGATACAAATACAAGGTCCTCTCTTACTTACATCTTGATAAACGGTTAGACAATATCCATTATCATAGTTTAATTCGAAAACTAACCCTCCACCCAAAGAGCCCAATACTCCACCAGGAAACAAGATGCAAACAGAAAGATCAGACAGATTGAAAGCTTATCGCCAAAATTTTTCTGCTGTTAAATCTGACATTCTGGAAAGTTTTATGAAATTCATAGTTAAGGCTCATGACTCTTGAGTTAAGATGCTAACAGGTAGTAGACTGACAAGCACGTGGCATATAAACGGACAGATGAAACATGAAAATTTAATAATATTTTTTGGCACAATCCTTATAGTCATCATTTATTAAGAAAATAATTTCTTTTCGAGCTATACTGTTTTATTCTTGACAAACATACAAACTAACGGCTAGAAGGATCGTTGCCGAAAGAAGATCATCTGTTTCTGCTAATATGCTTAACAATCCCTGCAAATATCATAGAAATCCATCCATAACTTTTAGATTTGTTGCTAACAATCAAAGAGAAAGACACACAAACCGAGGCACAAGCATAGCCTCATCGGCAGAGGTAATTAGTTGCTTGCGTTGTCTAGGAAATGACGCCAGATTCTTGCATGACTCATAGGCCGCCTTCAGTGAGTGTAACTTTAAAAAGGGACAAATGACTGGACTCCCGTCCCATCGGATGTCACAAGGATGCGTGCTGGGCCCTCTTTTGTTCATCGAGCACAGACAGCGATGAAGCTAGTTATGCACCCTACTAAATTCAATACGTACTTTCTATAATATCACAAAACTTATTTATAATACTCTGAATTTTTTGTACCTTTAGAAGTCAATGAAAATGAATGCAAAGCCAAATTTTCGCGAGATGTGTGTACATGTGATGAATATGATGATAATGTATGGCAAAGGACTGGAAAAAATTATTTGCATAATAGAGAAATAAAAACAATAAAGCATTGACCAGGAAGCATTTAGCTGTTCATTTCTTTTTTCTATTTATCTTTCGGTGTTCTGTCACGTTTGCGGAAAAAAGATGAAAATTTGACCGGTTGAAAACTGTAGCCATTCTGCCACTCTACTGAAAATCGACCAACGAAACATAGGTACACGAGGTGGAAGGTGATGACCAAAAGTACAGTATGCTAAGAGAATTCGAAACACATCTTACTTTGCCAATTTTTAAACCAAAGCAATGGATCTATGTACAGATGTCTCTAAAAGCTCGGACACATCTCGCTATATACTTTCTTCTCGTATTCAAACTTTACCTACTCTGACTCACGCTCAAATTCAGTAGGTATACGATCAACAGAATAGTAGGGAAGCAGTTGTTCAGAGTATAGTTGATGGGCAAAGTACACGAAATTTTCGCAGTAGCAACTAATTTTTCCCACTTTACTTCTTCCTTTGACGAAACCGTCATGCGATTAAGTAAATGTGTAACTTGGATACATGCCGTATCTATGATACGGAGCTGAGATTTACATAATGCTGTACGTCACCAACAGGAAGGAAGAATTGTGTAAATCCGCAGGAGGGAAACTAAGAACATATCATGCTTCTTTACGCTGGCGGTTGCAGGAATCCTTCATAAGCGTGTTAGTTAACAGAATGTGATCAGTTATGAAGTATCATTAAAAATTCTTCGCTATTTTAACGGCATACAAGTCTACATAATAATCCTACTTAGTGCTCCCTCTGACTTCAACTGGAGATTTTGGTAATGTTCCACCAACAGACGATTCGTACTTGCATCTTTATAAAGTCCTCGAAATACAGCAAAGAAATACAATTGTGTATAGTAGTCTCACTCTTCGGAGGTGCCAATCTGCCATTGCTTTACATATAATATCTACTTACATTTCTTCATTTGGTCAATATTGTTCACAGATAATAGAGCCATTCACAATCTTACACGTTTCCATTGTGAACGCTATTCTTTGACCAGTAATATATACCACGATAGGGTAACATGTCTAGTATCTACTCGTCCACCATGCTAGTAGCCGTCCACTGGCTTTAAAAACTTACTCTGTGAAAACTAGCTGTACTAGAGAGCCGTACATAGGCTTAAACTGTAAGGTACTACTTAGCCTACAGGTTAAACCTATGTACGGCTTTCTAGCACTGCTAGTTTTCACACAGGAAGTTTTTAAAGCCAAGTGGACGGCTACTAGCATGGTGGACGGGTACTAGACATGTTACCATAACGCATTATATTTTACTAGCGGCACCCGCGGAAATTCCACGGTTGAATAAACTGTATACCTTCCAAAATGAACGAGACCACGTTACGCTATTGATTCCAAGTTTTTCACTTGATAGGTTTAGCTAATTTTAGGCCAATTTTACTATGGGTGTTTGTTGCATTGCTAACTGTAAATGACTTATAGTTTTTCTGTTGGCCCTCCAAGTAATATTACTTTTAGATGGGCATGTTCTCATATGTATAACCTAATTCTAAGCGCCAGAGTATTGTGTATACACTGTATATTGAAAACAATAGTGTTTCTGTTACTGTTATGCCAATTTAACCTAAAGCAGCTCTGCTAACGTAACACACCCCCTCTAAAATTACTCCCGTCAGTTAAGCCTGGCGAACTTTTTCTAAGTTGATAATGTCTGTCTACCCTATTATAATAATTATGTATATTGTTTACAGTAACTTGATTTGTGGGTGAAACATGAGAACTCCGCGATTAGATAACGTTCTCACTTTGTATAATGCAGCAATCCTAAGCTACGCTATAATAACTGATTTTAGCTTGACCTAAAGCAGTTTTTCTTACCTAACCACTTACCCCGTAAATAACGCCAGAGGGCCCCGCGGTCAAAAATGACGGCAGTAATTTTGTGATTAGGCTTTTTATTGTTCTGGTTCTTTGTAGGTATGGGTTTTGCTGTAAAATAGGTCTCATCCCTGCAGGCCTGATCTTTCATTAAGGAAACGCAAGTTGTGCAGGCATGAGTTTGGCATGAGCAAAATATCCCCCTTGCAAGACAATGCGCGAATATCAGCTTGGAATTGGGCAAACGTTGAGCAGTACTACGAAAATATAGTCCAGTCAAAAGAATTTTCCTGAAATGCTTAGGTCTTACTGTATCCGGGATACCAATCGATTGTTGAACCTCAAGCGTCGAATTTGGCTGGAATGCAAATTCAATAACTACAAAATAAGTCAGCCCAGCGTGAAATTTCAATTGCATCTAAGAGATTCAGCTTACGTCTAACGAAACATGGGAACGTTTCTCCGTACCCATCCGATAACGCTACTATGGCTGCAGCTAATACCTGTTCATATTCCACAGATAAAAAGCAATGTTCTTTAGTGATATCTCAGACCCATATCATCGTAATTGCCCCTATCTAATACTGAAGGAACCTGTGCAATTTCAACAACAAAGAAGACTTCAATAATGATGCCTTCATAACCGCATTATGCATATAAAGGTTGAAAATTGTCTCAAGTCAGGCAGTGACTCTTCTACCTAAGACCTGCCTAGAGGTAGCACTAAAATTTGAACTTGAATCCTTTTCCTATTCTCCTTCAGCGTAATCTAACTATATATCTGGCTGGCCCTAATAAAAACGTCGAGCGCCAAAAGCAAAGCTAACATAATATGTTTTGAAAGAAATAAAAAGCGATAGATAAGATAGAAATGAAATGGTCTTCAGTGCTTTGCTTTGAAAGTGACTGAAATTTTTTCAAGAAGCGCTAAAGAAGACAGCTATGGTTGAACTTCATGCCAGCGAAAATCAGAGCTTCTTACTAGTAGAATTTCCCCCATCTTATGTTGAAAAGCGTAACGTGCAGAGACACGGATGAACAGACGGACGTACGGATGGAGCCTCAAGCAGAATTATAATATAGACTAGCGGCACCTGTGGAAACTGTGGAAATACCACGGTTCTGTATTGTTTTCTCTTCTTTTAGTGTAATGAAGATATTCAACGCTATTACAGTATACACGATCTTAGTTTAATTCCAACGCACTTTGTTTGACCTACGACTCTTGATTAGCCTCATCCACAACGATGACGGGTGGCCAATTATAACTTTTGTCGGTGTTGTCAGCATAGAGCTCAGTTAATTCGGTTACCATGCCGCAGCCATGGCTCCTTGTATGCTGTTAAGCTGCCCCGAAAAATTGTAGCAGTTTCAAACTGTTACAATTACTACACTATAGTAACTGCCAGTGGTGAAAATTTTCACACTGTAGCTACGTAGTAACTGCCAGTGGTAACATTTTCACACTATAGTAAGTGCCACTGGTGCACTGTTGATTATCTTACCAAGTAATGAGTGAGTTCCAATAGCAGGAAGATATCATATTTCCGTTTCTTGCGATTTTGTGAAATATGTCAAACTAAATTTCTATTTAGTGTTACGATCATTTCCTGCATTCCTGTCCATATCATTAACTTGTTACCTTAGATGAACTGAGAGGCTCAGTAAGCTTCAGAATCTCAAGCAGCGTAGAAAAGAGCGTTGCCATGCATAAAATAGGCTTATAAGTTATAATAGCGCAAGTGGCTTGTCGTCCACGACGCCAAAAATTCTCTCGGAGATCGCAATAGGTAGCAGATGACCATTCTATTCCGTCGAGTATGCTCATAGGACCAAGTTTATCCTCCATCCTGCTATGTTCACGTGCCAAACGATGTTGATGCTCATACCCGAATTACACCCATCCTTTAAACGAGTCGTTATTGGCTCGTTAAGTCCTTCAAAAATTGCTTATGTCTGATTGGTGAAAAGAACGAGCCTTGTGTCTATCTTCAAATAGTTTCAAGTCAATTTCATTTTCAAATTGTTGTGTCTTTCCGTAAGAGGGGCATTTTCTTCGGGGTTTCGCGTAAGCTATGGTCTGAAGGTTTGCATCCATAATAGATTTCGATGCGTCAGTACGACTAGCTGCGTTAAACATAGCCTTGTTTAACCCTTGAAGGACCAAGTTTCCGTTTCTCTCACATTTTTTGAGATTGTCTTAAATTGTAGTCCTCCGACTACCGTTTCATAGTCACGGCGTTCATAGGTCCAAAAATCACTGATCCCTTCTTTATTTAGCAAACCTAATTTTTGCGAAACGAGACTCGTGAGGCCCAGTGGTCCTTAAAGGGTCAACTCCTCAAGTCTTCTGAGGAGCTGGCAACTAATATGTATAAAATATCTTTCAGTCATAGTCTTGCAAGTCCTGGCACCGGATCGTTTCTTCTGTAGTGATGTGTTCTTCTGGAATCTTGTCCCAATATCGAATTTATGATCAATTTTTCGGTAATTGTATCGGGGATAGTACATTTATTAGCTTCCTTGATATCTCCGCGAAGGAGGTTATGTTTTTTTTCTGAGTTTGTTTTTTTGTGTCTGTCACTAAGCTAACTTTAGAGTTTTTGACAGATAATAACGAAATTCACTATGATTGTTAGGTAACGAAGCTCAAAAAAGTATGAACGGATCTGTTTAAACAATGAAGGAATTGGTTTTAAATATGCTACGAGGACCAAATGACTAAATTGTGGTCATGATCTGCTAGTCCATTTGATTCAACTTTTTATAAACTTTTTGTTTGTAAGAGCGTGACTCAAAAATTATTCTTGAATAGAAGCTTCCAGAAACGCAAATTATTGAGCTTTGGTGATTGTCAAAAGTAAATTCTGATTTTGGAACCAATTGGATTTTGTTGTTAATGTTGCATTGCTTGGCGGAGGTGTGCGCCCTTATAGGCTTCTCTACCTATAAAAGCTTTTTCATCTTTTAGGGATTTTAATTGTTCAATTTTATTCAGGGTATTGAAATCTATTCTCACTTGTCACCCTGAAAACCCACAGCATAGTACATTGTAATCTAATGCGATGTATCTGATTTTCTGTAAAAATATAAAATCTATTCACTGAGAGCTCAGAAATAGTCATGTTTTTAACCACGTTATTGTCACTAGTCGGAGAGTATCTGCAGCACAAACCAGTGCATCCGGATCTCCCAGGTGGAGTGAGGGTTCGAGACATCAATTTGACAGGACTTACAAGGCTGGTGGCGAGAGCGGTCTGCCATCAGCAGTGGCCGGGCTAGCACTGACCCTGACTGTCCGCACGGCTTGTCGCTTGATCTCATATTTCGAACGGGCCGCCGGGTCCACCAGCCTAGCAATCTGCCAAGAAGCGCTGCTTGTTGGGAAGGTTCATGTTTTTGTTTCCATTGGCAGGCAGTTGGTACGAAGGAGCCATCACACCATGGGCCAGTACCGGCAGCATACGATAGTGACGGACAAGCCAATGGGCCCACTAATACAGCTTCAGTAGGAGTGCGTAAACTTGACACAGCTCCCGTGACCAATCCTGTGACATCAGTCAAAATGCTGTGTGGTTCATCTTCATCTGACAGGTTTCTCTGTAATAGCCCTTCTGGTGCTACTGCTAGTGGGAAAGCTAGTAGGAAACATGAATGTTGTGTGTGTGAGTATGTCGGTGCTTCTGATCAGGATCTGCGCACTCATTTTTCAGACGAGCATTGGAGGAATTTACCCCTCAAATGTAAATGTTGTGAATATGCAACGATGGTGAAGAGAAACTTGTTTATACATTTTACTACTAAACACACTATTGAAAAGAATGTGAAATGCAGTGAGTGTGATTTTGCGTGTACCACGAAAGGTCATCTCGTGTGTCATTTTGCTTCCAAACATTCAGGGGAGAAACAGTACAAGTGCGGTGAATGTGATTACTCTAGTGTATGGATAGGCGTTTTAAAGAGCCATATTGCAGGCAAACATTCTGGAGAAAAGAGGTACAAGTGCAGTGAATGCGAGTTTGTTGCATATAATAAAAGCACTATTGACCATCATTTTTCTTATAAACATTCAGAAGTGAAAAAGCATAAATGCAGTGAATGTGAGTACGCCAGTGTTACCAAAAATATGGTAAGGAGACATTTTGCGTTCAAGCATTCAGGAGTGAAGCGGTACATATAAGTGCAGTGAATGTGAGTATGTTGGTGTTGATAGAGACAATCTTAACCAACACTTCAGACACAAACATTCGGGAGAAAAGCGCTTCAAGTGCAAAGATTGTGACTATGCTAGCGCGTCTAAGGGCAATTTAAGCAGACATTTTGCTTACAAACATTGTGGAAAAAAACTGCATAAGTGCAGTGAATGTTCCTATGCTTGCGTTGTTAAGTCCGATTTGAACAGTCATTTTGTCCGGAAGCATTCACTAGGAAAGCAGCGCTTCAAGTGCCGTAAATGTGGGTTTGCTTCTGTTTCTGATCACAATTTATCACTACACATTGCTCGCAGGCATTCAGGAGGGCAGCTTTACAAGCCTTACAAGTGCAGTGAATGCGAGTACGCTTCACTTACCAAGAGCGAATTAAATTCACATTTTGCCCGGAGACACTCACAGAAGAAGCCTTACAAATGCAGTGACTGTGAGTATGCTTCAGCAGTGAAGAGAGATTTATATCTACATTTTGCTCAGAAACATTCAGGCGAGAAGCCTTACAAGTGCAGTAAATGTGAGTACGCTTTTGTTACGAAGAGTGCACTTAATGAACATTTTGCCCGTAAACATTTAAGAGAGAAACGGTACAAGTGCACTGAATGTCACTATGTGTCTTTCGCTCTGACATCAATTAATGAACATTTTGCCCGAAGGCATTCAGGAGAGAAGCCTTACAAGTGCGGTGATTGTGCGCATGCTTGCGCAATTAAAGTCGATCTCAATAAACACATTGCCCGCAAACATTCAGGAGAGAGATACTAGAACTCAGTCTTAGCCAAGGACGATCTCAGCCCTAACCGCAAGCTAACATTTGCGGGAGCTGTGCTACAAATGCTCTCACCGCACCGCTACTGCTTGTCACAGGTCTTACTTTACTTGTCTTGCAGCGAGGGTGTAGTCTTGTGCAGGTGTAGGTTGCAGATGTGGGTTCTTATCCAAATTAACTCGCGTTATCCTAACAGTTTTAGAAAATGTCCATTTGGTATTCTTCACGTCATCCCCCCTCTCGCCTCTCTAAGTGTTCAACACCACCGCGGTGTTTGTTTCCTCCCTGTTCTCAGCTGGGTAGGACCAACTGGAGATCTAGCTGGGAGTTATTTGTTCAGAGCGCGTCATTGTTCGCTGCTGGTTTCTTCAATATTTTTTCACGACTTAATTAACTCTTATGATGCTTTAACTTTCATAGCAGTGGCATTTTATTAAGTACTTTGTTCTCAGCACAGTAAAACTATGAGGATATTAGTAATACAAGCTCAAGGGATAACGCTCCTAGAGAGACCATTATTCAATGACTAGAAATGAACGTTTCGACCTTCAAGGTCCTTATCAATGCCTTGTCTAGTTGAACATCTGCGCTGCGTTGGACAGGGTTAACCACAGTGGTCTATTGCACAAGCTGGAGTCCCTTGGTGTGGGTGGTAAGGTTCTGTCAATCATTCGCAATTTTGTTTCTGAGCGAACGCAGAGTGTGTCTGTTGACGACGTCTTGAGTGCCTCAGTTGCAGTGGTGTCTGGTGTCCCTCTGGGCAGCGTGCTTGGCCCGCTGTTGTTCGTTCTCTATACTAGTGACATGTTTTCTTTGCTTGAAAACACGATGATCAACTATGTATGCCGACGATTCAACTTTGATAGCTGTTTTACCTGCTCCTCGCCTGCTCCTGCGTAAGGTGGATTCAGTGTTTGCTGACAGTCAGGTTGTCCGCAGATGTTTTTATGCTTTTTTGCTGCCTGTGTTAGAGTATAGCTCCCCGGTCTGGGCTTCAGCTGCTGATACGTCTGTTGGACCGATTTGGTAGTTCAGCCAGCAGGCTGTGCGCTGATAATGATCTGGTGAACCTGAACCTGTCCCCCAGGAGGAGAGTAGCTGAGCCATGTATGTTTTATAAAGTGTACAATAATGAGAGGCATTGGTTGTTGTATTGTTCTCTCCCTGCCCTCAAGGTTTTTGGGAGAGAGNGCGGAGCGCACTCTTTCACTTTGGAGGCTGTCATATGTCGAACTAATCAGTTCTGTCGGTGCTTCGTGCCCTGGTCGGTTAAAGTTTGGAATTTGTTGCCTGCATCGGCTTTTGGTCGTGTTGGCCTGTAGGCTTTTCAGTCGTCTGTTAATGGTTTTTTGCTGGAATTCCTTTAGCAGCGTTTTGGGCTTCCCGGTGTTGCAAATTCTTCATTTGGGTTGTATTACCTGTCCGTGGGAGCTCAAGCGTGAAGTTTTAATAATAATAATTGGTTAAATAATAATTTAGCTATTATAAATTTCTATTAATGCTACAGTACCCACTGTTTAAAAGTATGAAATGGCCGTGTGTACTGTAGGGATACATAACTAAAAATTAAATTCGATAAACATGAAATATTTAACATAACAGCTTCATGTCATGAATTGGAGGTTTGAGTTTATTATGAATAAAGAGATTCCTAACACTCAATTGACATAGGGTTGGTTGTCCCCAAAACTGTTAAATTATCTACTCTGACGAATTGATTGCACCTTTCAGCATGAGATGTTTGGGAAAACTGAAAAGGATTGTAGAGCATGTTGATCGTACGATAGCTCCCACCAGTCTTCCATGCGATCTTACGCTGAAAGGTACGACCAATTCATCCTTCCAGTTAATTTTAAATATTTTCATGACGGTCAACATTGCACGTGAACTTTTCTTTGTAGAATATCTTCTTAGAATAAATTTAAATCTCGTTTTAATGACATTCACTCTTCTCTTTTGCTCATCTCCCCTGTACGCCTCACCATGTAGTTAGTTCATGGCTTTTGAACTTTCTATACCGTAGTATGATTAGAAATGTAAATCAGTTTGTTGATTTTACTTTCACGGGTGTCAATAATAATTGAGAAGTTCAAAATGTTCCCTTTTAGTCGTTCAACTTAGGTTTGCCATCAATCATGATTATGAGCTTTATCTCATGCCCTTTTTGTTTTTGATTAGATCGTTTAATACAATTGAAGTATTCCGTTGCGGCTGCTGTGCCGCCATCTGTACTCTGTATGCGTACCTCACCCCTACGTCCAGCTTTTACCCTGTGTCTGTCCACTGTCCATATCTTCAGTGATGTGCCACGAATGTGGGGCAAAGGTTTATGTTATTGGGCATTCCAGTCTTCGTTGTACTGAGCACAAGTAGGCAGCGGGTCAGTTGTTATTTGTGGTCGGGCCCTTGCACTCATCGTGCATATGAATTGGATGAGCATTAAGCGCCTAAAATTCTCGTGGTGTATTGTCCCGCTAAGCATCCAAAGTGGGCAGCAGGAGTCTGCAGAGCAGTAGCAACTGCTGCCATATAGCGAGCACTCATGTAGAGTCCAAGCTGAGCCGGGCGCGGGGAGTAATTCGTAGATTATCCGTCTCAGTTGCGGCGCATGTATTACTCTCTTTGTATTTTTTTTTCTTTTGCAACCATATGACCTGTGGTATCACTGTATGAGAAGACAGCAGCAAGATGTTGACGGATAGTGTGTGGCCTCCAGCGGAGAGTATTTAGACTCTTGTCTCCTAGTGCGGTGAATAACGGCAATAGAACGATCGGCTCCTTAGTTGCATATCCATAGGTGAGGTGCTAAACTTTATCTTTTTAAATTGCCCAATGTTGTCGGTGGAAGTGCTCAATATTTTCTATAAGAAATGTTGTCATGTGAAGTGCACCACAATTATTTAACGCGAAGGATTCTGTCCGGTGAACTATCTACTATTGCGGCGCACAACGACTGGACAAAGAACTTTTTGTATAAAACTCTTAAATACTAAAATGAATTACCACTTAGCTGAGTTAGCTCACGGAATGCTTAGTTCCTACCTTCAAGTCAAGAGTGAAGAAATATTTAGCCCAATCCTAATTATCTCCTTAATTCCTCCCCCTTAGCAGAAATATTGTCTGGTTAGCTAGGTTTGCCCATCCTGGGTTACCGGGAATAGCGCCTGTGAGTGATCATCAACATCGGCCATGGCTGGCCTTCGAGGCCTATTTCCTTCGTGCCTGCTTCTTCATGCTCGCCCTACTGGCGCCTTCTTCTGTTTTTCCTTTTCTTTCCCGACTGGTTGGTCCCCTGCGCGTTGTTATGGTACGGGAGCACCCTCGTGCGTGGGTACCGTGTCTCCGTCAGCATGCTGGTGCCCCATAGTTTTTCATCTCTTGGATCGCCTTTGTAGCGCGGCCAAACTTTGGACGTCTCTACGTATCACTACTCGCCAGTTGTATCTATACATAATCCATTATATGCACATGATGCCTCAATTGCAGTCCGTGTGTATTGTTTGCTCTCCAATGCGATTACGGGCAGTGACCGCTGGGAGCAGCTGTGGGCTGCAGCTTCGCGTTAGTTAGGTTTGTCAGCTCTGCCGCGGCCGTTCGGCTACGAGTGCAATGCTCTGTCACTTATCTATGGTGAATCTTAGCCATGTTACAATGGACCTAGTGCCCAAATAGCTTTTTCAGCTACCAGCGGGCTGAATACGAATATCTAATATATTAGAACTATTGTAACTTACAGGATGTATTAATAAACTTTACTAATATTATTCCACGCGATGAGAACACTCGCAGCTCTCCCAGCGGGCTGAATACGAATATCTAATATATTAGAACTATTGTAACTTTCAGGATGTATTAATAAACTTTACTAATATTATTCCACGCGATGAGAACACTCGCAGCTCTCATCCCCTCCACTTCCTTCACATGGGAATTGCTGCAACCACAAGGTCGTTAAAGATATTATCTTGCTTCCTGAAGCCAAGATATTGTAGGTTGTCCTTCAGCCACGTAGCATGTTCTGGGAGACTATCAATTCCAGAATATCTGTGGGTCTTCCAAACCGGAGCGCTGCCCGAGCGCCCTTTCCGCGGAGAATGCTGCAGCTGACTGAAGCCCCTGCTGACAAAGTTAGTTTGTACAGTTAGGTTCTCTGCACTTCCCTTTCTGCTCCGCTAGATGGGTCATCGCTCTTGGTGAGCGACCCGTCCTATTGGGCTCCTACTTGCAGCCACACCGAGAGGACCCTCCGCACGGGTAGTCTTTTCCTTTGTCTTCTCGTTTCGCTTTTCATCTCTTTGCCCAGTGCGGCGTATTTGAGCGAATTCGTTCAGCCGTGCCGCATGGGGCTTAAAGATGCTTTGCGCCTTATTTCCCGGCCAATATTAGCACAACGGCCAAGACTGAGCCAAGCGTAGAACTTACCTTGAGAGATTACCTTTGAATTTTTTTTTAAACTATTAGCTAGAAATGCCTAGTAACATCGGTGTATTATTGCTAGCATAGCCCCTTCGTGCCTTCTGCAGCGGCGGATAAATAATAAGGTCGTCTTTCATTTAACTTCATGTCTATCACTAATTGTAAATGTTACGGACTCTAGTTGCATGGCATGCACGTCTGCCATTAATTGTACGATGCTTGTATTTGCGTGCCGCTAGTGATGACAACCGAGCCATGTCACGGATCCTGCTGAGACAGAGTAGGCGACTTCCTGCACGGTCGTCTGCGGTACTCCACTGAGTGCCGACTGCTGTGAAGATAATTTGTTACGGACAATTATACTTGAGTTCATTTGACAGGAATGTTCCAAGGTACCGAAGATATCTTCTGAAGACATTTTCCGGCAATATTGAGCATTAGAATTCCATGGTCAGGAAGAGGGGAAGTCAAAGTTTGTTAGTTGCAAACTATGTTGGATCCCAACGCTATGCAGTTTATTATGAAAACGTTAAACAAAGTTTGGCGATTCTTGTGGCATGTGCTTCTATTCTCGGTGCTCATGGGCTTGACACTTGAATTAGTCTCCCTGTGTCCTGTATGCCGCTGCTCTCCCTTTAGTGTAACCTGACTTGCTGCTGTGCCCGTAAAGTGAGCTGATATTGTCTCCTCAGCTTACCTTGCATCTCTGGCATTCTGTGCTGGTGTAATGGGGGCGAGTTGATAATGTAGTTTCTTTTAGTATGCATTGTTGTAATGCAGTTTGTGCATATATGTTGTGAAAATTCGACACTGTTAATTTCCCTTTGGTTCTGGTTGTGTTGTGAAACTACGATGCCTGTTGATAACCTGTTGCTTAGGTGTTATATTGTATTACGTTACTGTAGTTGTGCCGCAGTTGGCAAAACTTGGGTTTTGCCGGGGATATTGCACGCTCCCCCGGTGCTGTACGAGTGCTCATGTCCTTTCTGACTGGTTGGGCTCCAGAAAAGACAACGCTCTGCCATTCTAAATGTTGTGAAGAATTTTAAAAGAGGATCTTTAGGATTCTAAGTCTCGCGCGCTGGCAAATGCTTTTTAGTTTCCGTCACAATTGATGTGTACCATCACGCTTATTACTTACGCTATGTCATACATTTCTAGACACTCACATTTACTCTTACGCCCATACCGACCTGACAAACATTTGCTCTGACTCGCATTCCGACCTGACAATCTAAGCCGCAAGTTTACAACTTCAGTCCAATTTTTCTTGCCTCACTGCTGGGCGCGGCCCTTTAGCTGCCCTTCTCATTTGTTAGGATCCTGCCCCGCGAGCTGTTCTATTTTGCAAGCATTGCGACCTAAGGCCATTTGGTGGCCAGAAACGTTGAGCCGCGACCTTCACCGTTAAAAATCCTCACAAAGGTTGGAAGCGCAGAGACGGCAACTTGTTGTCCCGCGCCCCAGCTAACAACTAATTGTATCATCATTGTAATAACTGAACAGATCGCACGGCAACTCACCGTGTGCCACCCTAGTGCCTTCTCCGCAGGGGATGTTGCAACTTGCCGCAGTTCCTGTTGACGAGGTTTAGTTTTTTAAAGTTAGGTAGTCTCTCAATACTTTACCTTCTGTTTCGGGAGATGAGCTGCCGATTGAGGAGGCTGACCTATTCCCGCTAGACTTCTACCTTGTTGTATTTCGTTTCCTCACCATGTGTGGCGCAGCAGAAGGAAAGCGTTCATTCGTGCTCGGGGGTTGGAGAAGCACAACTTGCGCCTTTTTCCTGTCAGTAGCGTACTGACCACTCTGAGACCTCCCGGCAGAAATACCGAGAGGAAATCATTGACAATGTTGAACGTGCCCTAGTCAGCGCACGAGCCTGTGGTTAAACACAGGAATAGTTTGGCTTGATCTAGGCAGTGTAAAAACTTCTAGTACTACTCACCGCGTGCCATAAAATGAATGTGACAGCACCAGGGGCCGGACAGCCTCAATTGAATTGTAGGGCAGAACGAGTTGGAAATATCTGGTGCCGCGTGACGTCACTATTGACAAGTACACCAGGGGTCGGACAGTCTGAAATAAGTTGTAGAGCGGAACAAGTAGGGAATAACTAGTGGCCCGTGACGTCAGTATTGCCCAGTACGTATCTAAACGGTCACAACTTCCATTCTTAATCTTTCTGCTCACGACACAGCTATAGAGTGTACCATGTGTGTGTCTGCTTCGTTGGTCTTTCATTTAGTACTATGTTAGTAGTAGCCTGGTGTGTATTACAAAATGTTGAGAGTAAGTGAGAATTACAACCCCTGATATATCAAATTGCGCTGTTAAGTTTAAATTCAGAACTGACGATGCAGATGCGCGCATCTTACACTTTTCCTCGTGATTTTTCAATTCCCATGATTATTTCACTCTGGCTTCGCTTTTGCTGTTGTTGCCAAATTCGATGTCTGTCTCCCACTATGCGGTTGTGAAACTAACTCAGTGAAACATAAATTATTATGCAGTGGCAAATATTGGACTGCTGGTGTGTCACTTAATCAACAAAGCTTAACTTATGGGCTTCGTTCATCATACCAAGCTGATTTAAGTTCATTCTGATCCTCCATACTAGTTTGAGGTAAATTCAATATGCTAGAAATAAGCAATGCCATTTGCTGTGTTTCCAGTCTCAATAAATGCTGCTTCGTCGGTTCAGGCTCTCAGGGGTATATTCTAGTGGGCCCTTTCCCTGCCACAATATATTTAGGCATCACGCATCCTAGGATCCCTAGTGCCTTTTCCGGAGGAGATGTTGCAGCTTGCTGCAGTTCCTGCTGACGAGGTTAGTTTTGTAAAGTTACGTAGGTTCTGTACTTCTCCTTTTCTGTTCCGTCAGGTAGGCTGTCGATCGAGATAGCCGACCTAGCATGCGGGACACATGTAGTCTCAATCGTGTGGAAGGCCACAAAAGGAGGCGTCCACTCGAGTGTCTTTTTACTATTCTTTGCACCTTTCCCGCCAGTAGTAGCGCACTGAGCCAAATTGAGTTTTTCCGGCAGGAATGCCGAGATAAAATATTCCTAACTACTGATGACATAATAATAAAAATGAAATCCACTGTTCAATCGCCTGAGTTGCGGCTACAGTGGTAAAACTGAAAACTAGCTAGCTAGCTAATTTCGTTGGTTCAGTGTCCAATTTCTCATTTCGCCATCTCAAACTCTCAATCTTTCGCCAAATACAGTATAAATAACATAGGGAAGAAATTACACGTATAAGCAACTTGCGCTTGAAGCTAGCTATTTTCTTATATTTCCGAACTATTTAGAGCTGTACTCACATTAACTTTCTCTTGGAACTCATCAGTGTTGATATTTCAATAGGTCACAAAGTATGGAGCAAAGTTCAGCTCACGCTTGTCCTGCTGCCTCTGCAGTAAGGTTGGGGCAGTGCTCAGTAATGTTGCCCAAGTTGTCAGTGACACAGACAGCTGAAGGCTTTTCTATATATGGCTGTACTGCAGTGCCAGTAAAGCTCAGGCAGCCTTCAGTGCTGTTGTATCAGCTGCCAGTGGCTGAGGCAGTAGCAGCTCCAGCTCTGTATCATGGATACTGCAAACAAGAACCGACTGTTACAAGAATCGAACCCGATGGTGAGTATATATCGCAGTTGGTCTGAAGCCTGTCTCATATTAGGATTATAATCACTTGTAATTGTTGGACAGTAAGAACTTTTCCTTTCCATAGCTTTAACCCCTCGAAATAAAGATACTACTGGAGCACGCCCTCAAACCCCGTGTGTGGTAGGGGCTGCCTACCTTTTCCTCCACCCCTGCTTTCAGCGCCGTACTTGTAACCTCTTCCACTCTTAAAACCGTTTCCTTCAGCAGTCAACCTGAGTGACTGGCTAACCGCCAGTATCACGGAGCAGTTGAATAACCTGCACCATATCAGTATAAGCTAGCTTGCGGAATTTGCTACCAAAATCTCCAAGCAAATTTTGACACACAAAAAAAATAACGTTCACGACAGGAAGGAAACTTCAAGGAATTGGTATACAAGATACCTAGGGTTATTTTAATAGCCTTCTGTGGAGAATTGAAAACCTAAAATTTAGAAGACGTGGACAGTATCTGCAGCTAATGGCCCCTACACACGCTCAAGTAAACTTGGCAAGAAGGCTTGCGCAAGTGACTTGTACAAGCAAATATGAGCGTGTGTATGACCAGACTTGCGCAAGAATTAGACTTGCACAGTGACTTGAGTCTTGATTGAATTTGAATCATGTCCTCAAACGCAAGTCTGACTTGTGCCAGTCTACCGTAGTGTGTGTACCGAACGCGTGCACTTGATATCAAGCCACGGTTGCAAGTTCGGCTAGTTCTGCTCAAAATACTAGTAATATTGGTAGAAGTATTTCAAGTTTTACTAGGGTTCTAGAAGTACGGTTGGCTATTTAATTTCAATTGACGACATATGCCAATCATGGAGCATTCAGCGTTGCCCAATCAAAAATTTAAAGTGGATCATCGACGATTATTGCGGGTTACCAGAAGAAAATACTAATGTCGAGATCATTTTTTCAGAACCTAAATGTCTCTTCAATCTGGCAACACTGGTATCAATCACCGCCAGTAGTTGAGTAGTCTTCGCAAAGTGAAGAGTCGTGTTGTTGAAAATGCCGAGTTCAACTGGAGACTTGTGCAAGTATACTTGTGCGTGTGGTGGCAAAGGGTAATAGCTCAATACTTGTCAAGTTTGTATGAGCGTGTGTAACCGCCTTTAGACAGAAGAAGAGCATGAGCCTGATGCCTGACTTCTCCTCCCCGTCCCGCTACAAAAGCTAGAATACTAGGGGAAACGACACACAAGTTCCGGTAGGAATTAGTGAAAGTGTGCACTCCAGTAGAATCTTTACTCCAAGTTTAACCCTGGTCCAGAAGAGACGAAGAGTCTCTGGCTCGTTACGGCGAGAATATGGCGATTTTGCAGCATCTCTCATTTTGACAGTGCTTGAGAGTCTCAAATAATCGGTGTAGCTAAGCCTAATAGCTCTTGCTACTGGTCTACTTGAGCTTCGCTTGCGTTTCCCAAGGTTCGAAGTGTGTGTTTTTCCACTGAGGATGAGATGAAGGAATTGCAATATATTTTAATGACACAAGCAGTTATTTATTTAGTTGAGGTTGATTTATTATTTTTAAATATATGATCTGTCTTGTTTTTCTTATGGTATCCTGGATATGAGGCTGGTATGCACAGATTTCATTTATCTATCGAGTCACCTTGTAAAATTATTGTCAAACCAAAGATTAGCCGTCTTGTTCGGCACTTGATGCATATCTACGGTGCTGTTTTCATAGCTGACCTAATATCGTGATCTTCATTGCAGCATCTGTTGCTGTGAGCCCCAGAAATGTAACCCTCATCTGAATTATCACTAACACACTTGTGAGCACCGTAGGAGCAGTTTCCCTACCGAATGTTCTGCATAATTTTTTGGTGTTCAGATATTGTTAGCCTCTGCCTGTCGTATGCTTGTACTGCATTTTGTTGTATCTTGCAGTTGACGTCGCTGCCCCTGCTCCTCTTGCTGCAGCAGAGGGTGTTTTGATCAAACAGGAACTGACTGATGATGACTGCATATCTGTGAAGGAAGAGCCCATTGACTGGACACCTGATGAGCTTGTGAGACTATTAGCTACCTGTTGCTGCTAACTTGTCTCTGGCCTTAGAACAGTGATGCTTGTCAGTCTTTTAAAGGTGAAGTTAGTTTGGCCTTACACGCCTACTAGGAAACTCGCTAGCACTAGTTCGTGCTGCAGATGTCGGTTAACTGGCAACTATAGCACCATCATCAAAAGGCTGTTAATTCGACCACCTGCTACCCCCAGACCAGTTCCATTTTAAGTTGAGAGCCAGTACCCCCGCAGTAGCCGCTGACTCAGCGAGCTAAATGCAAGAACTTGTCAGCTGGCAACACTTTCGGTCTTGCGCTCTCTGCGTGTGGGAGCCGATACTCCGGCGTCTTCTTACTGCAAGTGCATAGTTGCGTGCTGAATGTGGCTGAGATTGTCATCCAAATACGTGAGGGGCTTGCTACCCTCCAAGCTACCATTGGCACTGGACCTGAGCTGATCATGTGCTGCAGATTTGTCATTAGTTTTCTGTTAGTGGCCGCGACATGCCGTATGCTGCAGTCTGTTGGGGTCACTGTACGGAGCTTTGTACAGGGTGTTTCAATAGCGGCTCTGAAATAATTCGTTAGTTTACTATACATTCAAAACTAACAACAAAAAAGCTACTTCTTCATTGCCAATTATTGATGCTTGTGAAGCTTACTGTTTTCTGAAGGTACATTGTACATGCTAGTTTCATTGCTTCAGTTTACAAAAACTAGAGTATGGCAAATTTACTACCGGCGAAATATTGTGATTATTGCCTTATTGATGCGAAAACTTCTTCCGATTGTGTATATTGTTTGTCTCTTTCAACGTTATCCCGTCTGCTGTTCATAGAACTTGTTGAATGCAGGCATCAGAGTATACCTGGAGACCTGAAATATTGAGTGAGTCTTATTCCCTGTGCTTCTTTGATACCATCCATTACTTTAATGTGGATAAATACATTGGGAATTATGATCAGAGTTATGATGGTATTCTTACATAATTAACAGTTATCTAAAGTTTGTGCTTCCTCAATATTGCAAGCCTACGCTAAGGTACTCTAACCCATCATATTTTTACGAAACGCTACTGGTGTTACTTAACGCACCTCGTCTGACTAACGCACCTCGTCTGACCCAATGCAACGCGTCTGACCTGACGCTGCACTTATGTGCTAACGCCTCCTCACCCAGCTTGTTTAACCTACCGTACCTTGTTTTCACCTAACGCAATTCATTTACTTTAAACACTTCGTCTCACCTATCACAACTCATCTGACCTAACATGCTTTGTTTGACCTAACATGCTCTGTTTGACCTAACAAGCCTCGTCTGACCTAAAATACCTCGTCTGAGCTAACCTGCCTCGTCTGACCTAACCTGCCTTGTCTGACATAACCTGCCTCGTCTGACATAACGAATCTCGTCTGACCGAACCTGCCTCGTCTGACCTAACCTGTCTCGTCTGACCTAACCTGTCTCGTCTGACCTAACATGCCTCGTCTGACCTAACATGCCTCGTCTGACCTAACATGCCTCGTCTGACCTAACATGCCTCGTTTGACCTAACATGCCTCGTCTGACCTAACATGCCTCCTCTGACCTAACATGCCTCCTCTGACCTAACATGCCTCCTCTGACCTAACATGCCTCCTCTGACCTAACATGCCTCGTCTGACCTATCATGCCTCGTCTGACCTATCATGCCTCGTCTGACCTATCATGCCTCGTCTGACCTATCATTCCCCATCGGACGTAATATGCCCTGCCTAACCTAACATGCTTCTTCAGAACTCACGCACCACTAATCATGTATGTATGCCTGCTTAGACTAATACAGAGATTCACAGGTAATGATTTTGAAGTCACGAAACTCCACGGTATTCAAGCGTTTCCCTTGTTTCAACATAGCTCTTACTAAGCTTTTCTATCTTCTGTTGTAGTTTGCACTCTAGATAAGATAAGAGTGGAGGAGTTGCCACCTAAATAAGTATGGATACGACCCAAAATGAATACCATCTTAACTGACACAACAAAGTTCACCCTCTATGAAAAATATACTGAACCTGTCAAATTTACCCTCAAATTCATAGATAAAATCCAGAGTTCAGTAAAAAAATTTCTAAACCAAGACATTATCTCTAAATCGATCTGCAGCTCCCTCTACAACTCATGCACTTTATGCACGATCTTCCTAAAATACAACAAGCCAGTATCCCTCTACAACCAATTCTAGCTATGTATGATACCCCTTTCTACCTGAAAGCTAAATTTCTAGTTCTATTACTTAGACTTTCTACAGCTAATCAATCTACAGTGTGCAATTCTTTTGAAATTATAGACGGCATAAAACACCTATAATTGCCAACCAATGCCTACTGATCCAGTTTCGGCATCACTTCCCTGTTCACCGATATACTCATCGACGAAACTATAGATACTAGGACAAAAATTTTTTATAACACTCATTCGAGAACATGGACCAACCCACTTTCAGAAATTATCACAATCTGACCGTGAAAAAATTAATTTTTTTATTTTCAACGATAGGTATTACAAACAAGTTGAAGGAGTTCCCATTGGCTTCCTGCTGGGTCCCTCTCAGGTAATCATTTTTTATGACATCACGAAGCAATTTGGCCTAGCAATTGCCCGGGTTTTTTCAAACCTATGTGCTCTATGTAAATGTTATTTAGACAACATTTTCCTTATTTTCAAAGACCCTAGCTGATTCAAATCTATTTCTACAATATATAAGTAGTAAAAATCCCAACATAGATTTCACTGCTGAGATTCAATCTTACGATTCCACTAGCAGGTTTGGACATCCAAATTACAAATCAGGATTCAAAACTGACCACTGCAGCTTACAGACAATCATTGTTTCTAGCTTCTAAACTAGCTTCTTCAGTTATTGCTGTCAATTTAAAATAAATGCAATCAAAACTCTACTGCTTATGGCATATCATTGATCTTGCTCTTACCTAGCATTTTCAAATGAAATCGATTTTCTTCTAGCATTCTTCAAGAATAAAGGTTGTCTACACCACCTTTTATATACATTATTAGTGCAAGATGTTTTCAGACAAAGCATTTGATCACGGTATTGTGAAGCCTGCTATTCTTAAGTTAATTTTTTTCGTCACTTTCATACTACAGCAAAGCCGTCGTCGATATAGTTAACTCTGAAAACTTTCCATTCCAAAACCTACCTGCATATAAGCTTAAGTTCTGTTACAAATTCATATTTACCCTAGGATCCTAATTTAAATTGAAAGACACACCTCCCACACTTCCTACGTCCAGTATTGTCTACTGGTTTCCATGCAGAAGCTCCAACGCTTCATATGTGGGCTGCAATCGACAGCATTACAAATCCTGCATTGACCAACATTTACAGCTATCTATCAAAACAGGTTTACTACTTTCAAAACCTACACCTTCAGCTCTCTGTCTTTATGCAGAACGAAGCACCCATCTTTTTAACAGTAAAGACTTCTCCATCATCGACTTCTCAAACTCGGTAAAACTCACAAGTTCGGAATCAGTGTACGTCCTTGAAATTAAACTCATCTTCTTTATAATGGCTTCAGTTTTACGTCTCATTACAATCCACAACTAACGTTTATTTCTCCAACTGTGTATCCCCCTGCACAATACCAGCTCAACGACTGCTGATTCCAAATCGTTCGATTGTACAAGCATTGACTTTAATAACTTCCGACCTCACTTCGGTTTTGCGTTTTACATTCCCCTTGACATCTCTGCCTCTAGCTAGCAAAAAAATAAATCGCGTTTCTTAGACGTTTGCATCCTTGTTTACATGCGGAAGATAGGGTATAAATACTGAAAGGTTCAAATTTTTTTTATTTTGTCAACACTTTTATCCATTTTATGAAAATAAAAGAAGTGTAATATTCTTACCAAATTGAATGTTTTCTGAAAGCCAGTGCTTCAGTCTAGTTTGGTACGTAACTTCCCGTCATTATCATGGCACTTATCATATTGTACACCTATTTTTAATCCCATTTTTATAGAAGTCTGTAGTCTCATAACCCACATCATGGACATACTTGCGGCCATTTTAAAGCTCTGGCTCATGTCCTTACCATTCCACTGGCCACAATGCTTTTTGCGTTAACTAAGAAATTAAATCACCGATCGTATTTCAATTTCACTGAGCCATTGTAAATACTGTTAAGTACCCTTGAGCGCGTAAACGGTTCGAGCCGAACCCTGACCATGTTATGTTGCAACGAATATGTGTGTAATTCAGTGCCTTATTTTACTTTATCAACAACCCTCGTACTTTTTTCACTTGTGACTACATTAGTATTTGATTGGAATACTTTTGCTCATTATTAATGTGTTTAATTTTTGTATGTAATTTATATACATATTTCCCGTCACGCTGTGAAAATCAATGGGGAAACTTATGCCATGGTAAAGAATACGGTGATCCTGCACATCTCTGTTGAAAATATGATTATAACAAAACTTTTATAGTACTGCTTGCTGAAGCACATTAGCAATCTCTTTATAGAAGACGTATGAAGTGTGTAGAGTTTGTCGCAAATTCGGACTTCACAGTGAGGAGTTGCAATAGATCAGTGGAGGAAGGAAATGAGATATTCTCTGATCTCACGCTGCGCAGTTGCAATAGAGCAGCGGAGGAAGGGAATGAGATATTCTCTGACCTCACGCTGCGCAGTTGCAATAGAGCAGTGGAGGAAGGGAATGAGATATTCTCTGACCTCACGCTGCGCAGTTGCAATAGAGCAGTGGAGGAAGGGAATGAGATATTCTCTGACCTCACGCTGCGCAGTTGCAATAGAGCAGTGGAGGAAGGGAATGAGATTATTATTATTATTATTATTATTATTAAAACTTCACGCTTGGGCTCCCACGGACAGGTAATACAACCCAAATGAAGCATTTGCAACACCGGGAAGCCCAAAACGCTGCTAAAGGAA
>LQNS02278115.1:4497368-4509153 GCA_001587735.2 Parhyale hawaiensis | reverse complement strand
CCATGAATATTTCCAACTAGATGATGTACTAACTGCAGCACTAGATTGGTAAAATATGAATCACTACACACATAACACAAACACACCAAGAGCTAGTAAAAGCACTCCCAGAATTGAAAAAAAATTTTCAGGATAAATATTCATCACAAAAAAATGTTGCCTTTCATGTGACAATGAGTAACAAAAGCACAGAAATCGGACTTCACAGCAAGAGTTGTAGTAAAAATATACCGTATATCCGTAACTTTATATCCCGGTCAACAGTAACAACACCTGATGCACAATTTACAACAGACCATAGGTGCGCCAAAGAGCCAAATCTCATTACTTGCAGGCAGTACTGTGGAGACTCCTTTGACTAGCTACAATGTTATTCATTATTTTAGCATTCATATATGTTCTGATCGTAGTCCCTGCGCCTCTTCTGCACCATCTAAGCATCTGCAGTAAGGCAGTCGTGAACTTGACTTTTCACTGCTTGGAAATGCTTTCCTCAGAAATTACAGCAGTAACATTTTGAGTTTTCATTAACATGGTCTCGCTCGGCGGAAGTATGCGCTAGCAGAGTGCTCTAATTAAGAAGTAAATTTAATATATTTCAAATTTTTGCAATGTTAACGTGGGCCACAAGCATGGGAAAACTTATCTGAGCGAAAATAATGACTTGAGTAAGGATCGTTTTGGCGTCTGAAATGGCTGAAATTGTGAACTTACTGAATGTGAAAAAGTTTTGCCAGAAATTTTAATAATTATCCAACACGATTATCATACGGAGTGAAAAAATTTGCTAATGAAGGTAAATGTGAGCAATAAAAGTAGTAGACCGAGAACAGGGGCAAGCAGAGAATTATGGAAAATTAAAAGGAGTTTAGCTCACTTTTCAAGTTAGTTGGTTAGTGAGATTTCAGTTTTACCACCGTAGCCACAACTCAGGCGATTGAACAGTGAATTTCACTTTTTTATATAATGTCACTGTGGGAATATTCTATCTCGGCATTCCTGCTGGAAGAATTCCTGCGTTACTACTGGGGGGAAAAGGGGGCAAAGAATAGCAAAAGACACTCGAGTGGACGGCTCGCTTTGTGGCCTTCCACACGAGAGAGACTAGAGAAATCCTGCGCACCAGGTCGGCTAACTCGATCGAGAGCCCACCTCACGGAACAAAAAGAGGAAAGTAGAGAACCTACCTAATTTTACAAAAATAACGTCGTCAGCAAGAACTGCGGCAAGCTGCAACATCTCCTGCGGAAAAGACACTCATCAACCTTGGGTGCGTGATGCCCAAATACATTGTGGCAGGGATATCACTTTTCAAGTATGTCAGATTACATATGCATGCAAACTCATCCTGAATCGTGTTACAAATAAAATAGTGTATCAAACGTCACCTTCAGTTTGTCTTTCTTTCTCTAAGGGAAATTAATCATCAAAACTCTCCTGGGCAACAAAGTATCTGAAACAACTTTAGAGCTGTCGTTTGAGCAAGCGAGACCAGAATCGCTTTAGGCTCGCCCGCAAGAGGCTCCACCATTACACGGGACAACCAATTCTCCTAGAAGCAACTGATTGTAGTTGCAGGGCAATTTCTGGTAGCACTGCTTGCTGAGAAACTTATAATTCAGTTACTGCAACTCACAGCGAACGTGCGACGGACTGGGCGGTCTGTGATCGGCGGACTGTCGAATAGTGAGGGTGGCGGAAACACAGTCTCCTTTTGAGCCAATATGGACTTAATCCGATATACAGTGGATGATAAAAGGATTTCTTCATCAATGTACCATGCTATGGAAAGTTCGTACATGCCCCTCTCCATCGTACATTCTACACCCTCTCCAATCAAAGTTTGAACCAGACATCGCTCCCCTTCTTCCAGAAGGGATTCTCCCACCCGAGTAGTACCATAATGCCCTTAGTGCATTACACACCTCTGCTATTGCGACTGCAGCAGCTGCATATCCCTCAGCAGAGTACTGGGCCATCAATACCCTCCTCTGTATGGAGGAGTCTCTACCACCCTAGGTCTTTCCAAACTACTCTCTCCCAGCTACGCTCTGGCCACTCCTTGGTCATAGCTGATTATAAGTTCCGAGCGAGACGGATCGATGATCCCTCCTGTCAACTCTGCAGACTGGACAAATGGACGAAGAGTCTGTTCATCACGTCTTCTCGTGTTTTAGTCACCCCATTAATCTTTTGGTGAGCAGTCTCTCCTGGACCCGCTTGGGGATTCTCTTCCCTTCTTCAACTTTCTCATCACTCTGCCTAGGCCCCCTTTGAAGCCTCCTCCCCAAGCTGGCAATGGTGGACCCTAATGATGGCAACAAACAACAACAATAATATATCATTTAAGGGAGACATAGTTAGTCAATTTCAAGTATTTACTGATCCAAATAGGGGCAAATTGCGAATTTCCATTAATCATACATAAGTCATACATTTTACTGTCACAAGCTGTCACTATTTCAATATAACTGAATGCTTGTCACAGGGTTGCGGAGTTGGAGTCGGAAGGAGTCGGAGGTTTTGAGAGGAAGTCTGAGTCGGAATCTCACTTGCTCAAGGAGTCGAAGTGGGAATTTTTAGTCCGACTCTTGACTCCGGGATCCCATTTATAAGCAAATATCATTGAATTCTAAATTTTCAGTAACAACTTAAAATAAATGTAAATGTGGATATTTTTTTTGCCCATTTCTCTTTTACAGCTATATCTACCATGTATTTTCCTATTCCATATGATGAGGCCATTCAGAAAATGTTGGGTAGAACTTTCACACCTTGTACATTATGTGAGGAGGGGGCATAGGGGGGCAAAATGATCAATTTTAGACAGATTGTTCTGAAAATTGCATAGTATATGTATTTTTGAAAAAGAAACACATTTTGTTCCTACAAATTTTTTGGTTCAGGCCTTCCTTTTTCAGATAATGGGAAATTATCAATATATCTGTAGTTATGCATTTTTTCTAAGTTTCAAAGGAATAGAACTCAATGAGTTTTCATGATAGAAAAAAGCAATGACAGTTTTGGAATCCTTAAAACAGTTTGGACAATAAATTGAGGATATCAGGATATTAAAAAAAAATGGGTAAAACTTTTGCACCTGGTACATTATGTGAGGGGGAGGGGATCAAAATACTCAATTTTTCTAACGATTGTTCTGAAATTTGCATAGTGAATGTATTTTTGAAAAAGAAACATATTTTAGTCCCACAATTGTTTTATTGAGGCCTTACTTTTGAAGATAATGGAAATATGTATGAAATATATACCCATGCATTTGTTCTAAATATCAATGGAATAGAACTCAATGAGTTTTCATGCTACAATAAAAACAATGACAGCTTTAGAATCCTTAAAGCATTCCTAAGAAAACTATACAGCAGGTTTTTTTCATTTTAGCCCTTTTTTCAATGCAGCCCATAACTGATTTTCCCCCTACTGTATATTTTAGTTAGGTAGTGATTGGACAGAACAGAAAATGGAGAGGCCAGCTCAGTAGTTTAGTTATGAATGTTTCAAAGATTCCAAAACTGTCATTTTTTTTTTTATTATAGCATGAAAACTCATTGAGTTCTATTCCTTTGAAATTTAGAAAATATACATAGGTATATCTTTATACTGTATATACTTCCATTATCTCAAAAACTAAGACCTAAATCAAATAAATTATAGGAGTAAAATGTGTTTCTATTTCAAAAATACATACACTATGTAAATTTCAGAACAATCGGTAGAAAATTGAGTATTTTGCCCCCCTCTTCCTCACACAATGTAGCTACCAGGTGCAAAAGTTTAAAAAAAAAAATTTGTTTAATGTCCTCATGTCTTCACTTTAATATTCCAAATGATGCAAAATATCATTGTATATGTACAATACACCAAGCATCTTTAACTTGATATATGTTCCTATTAGCAAAAATTATTTGGACATGTTTTATGTTTACATACATCAAATATCTACTAGTTGGACCTAGGATTCGGAATCGGGAGTCGGAGTCAGAAAATCTTGAGGACCAGGAGTCGGAGTCAGAGCAAGAAATTCTGGAGGGCCAGGAGTCGGAGTCGGACCTTGAACCCTTCGACTCCGCAACCCTGGTTTGTCAGCTAATACTTAATGATAAAATGAAGTGGATAGAGATTTAAAAAGTATACACCATAATTTGCAACTTTTTAGGCACCATAAGTTGTGTGAAGGAATATAAACATTATGTATAGCTAGATGCACAGTTCTGTTGTTTTTTATTAACTGCAGGATTCTGAGCAAAATTGGGAACAACAGTGAGCTGTTAATGATATTCCAAATTTTATTTTCAGATTTAAAACCCTTGGTACCAAAATTGATTCGCGAGACACAAAGGGCTGCAAAAAATCAAAGACAGCTTAGCTGAATTTGATGAAGATAATAAAAAAGCATCACTACATTCATGCTACAAGCCAGACAGGAAGAAAATTATTGGCTATGATGTTGGGTCACCATAAGTGCATTCATTTTATTTTTCTATCATGCTGTTCTAATAAGTAGAGGGTAGGATAAAAGCAATACTTTTTAGGCATTTCCTGATCAAACAATTACGTTGTTTAGACTTGAACCAAACTATAATAATAGAGCACATGAATGAATAGAATTAAATAATTTAGTGTTTCTTTCGTTTAGTTTTGTGCGGTATAAAAAAGGGAAATTTCAATATTGAATAGCTACTGCCGTTGGCAAGAAAGATAAGCATTGCTTTCAGGCTTTCTCCAGGTGAGATACTGCCTCGCATCAAAGTTTCCTACTTAAGTTTTTATGCATAGGGAAACTAATTGCAAAAGATGAGTAAAGAACAGTGGGGTGGGTTAAGAGCAGGTAGCTAATTACGGAAAAGATTTTCATCTTTGCAACTTAATTCAAGAAAAATACTGTAGTTTAAAACAGTATTATAACTGCTACATTCTCTTCTCTGAAGACATGGCATAACTCGCACTTCTCGTTCTTTTTTTCCTTCAACAACTTCGAGCAAACTCTTCCTTATTGCCCCATGTCGCAGCCTTTGCCAGTCACAACCTTCCTTTGCAGTTGGCGACGCCACACCGTTTGCCCCGTATGATAGTGCACCCAGAAGTTTCGGTAATTTAGTTGCCGTAGTAGCGGCAATCGGTTGCCCCATGTAATAGGGCCTTATATTAGCGAAACCTCGTCTGCATTACTAGCGGCAGCAAGGAAGTGGTGGAGTTATGTTTTGGGCTAAGATCCCCTGTG
Source organism: Parhyale hawaiensis (assembly GCA_001587735.2). NCBI lineage: Eukaryota > Metazoa > Arthropoda > Malacostraca > Amphipoda > Hyalidae > Parhyale > Parhyale hawaiensis. Next base: position 4,503,914 of record LQNS02278115.1, on the reverse strand, counting down.
TACATAATTATTTCGTTTTCTAGCACCATATGATCTCTGAACGCTGGTCCACTGTTTACAATTATGAAATGAAAAGAAACTTTTTTCAATACAATGCTCTAAGCAAGGCAGTAATTATGACTAAGTACAGCTAGCTGAACAGGGAGTAGCTGAAGAAAAATTCATGGATTGAAAAAACAGAATCCAGATCTAAATCCTAGTGAGAATTTTTAGCACCTAGTAAAAAGAAAGGCTGCCGGTTACCAGTAAAGATGGGATATGGAGGATTTTAGAGGTTTGGTGTCAAGTAGCAGGAGCAAAAGATATCGTGCTGATGCAGTCTGGTAATAAAACTATGATTGAACTGCTAAAAAGATGTGGAAAGAGAATTATATACTAAGGAGGATTTTCCCCAAGTTTTATCCTGTTTTTGTATCATAAATTTTACATGAGTTGTGTATTTTTAGTTTTTTTCTAATGAATGGCATAAGCAAGGTAATCACAAAATAATATTTTTTCTTTCTTTTGCCGGTATGATACAATTTGGAAAAACTTTTTTTTAGCATGGAAATTATTATAATCTAAAATGAAACAATTGCATATAAGCAATAAACTTTAGTTTCAAATATTCTCATATAAATAAAGCAGTATTACCTAATTGATGCATTCACTACTTAACTCTTAACCATAACAGATTTGCAACAAAGAAAAGTAACTTCTGCAAACACTCTTGACTTGCACGGTACACTGCTACCTACAGACAACAATTGGCCAAAACACATGCATTATATACAGTACTCACCATGAGGCTTGCTTCCTGCCACTGACGGCTCTTGTTTGCAGTATCCAAGGTACAGAGCTGGAGCTGCTACTGCCTCAGACACTGGCAACTGATACAACAGCACTGAAGGCTGCCTGAGCTTTACTGGCACTGCAGTACAGTCATATATAGAAAAGCCTTCAGCTGTCTCAGACACAGACAACTTGGGCAACATTACTGAGCACTGCCCCAACCTTACTGCAGAGGCAACAGGACAAGCGTTAGCTGAACTTTGCTCCATGTATTGTAACCTGCACAGCTATAGTGTTTGTTCTTGGAGGAGCAAATGCTGAGAAAATTATTAATTCCGAAAACATTATTGCAAGAACCAATTTATTGCAGCTGCATACATTTTTCACGTGACAATCCCAAACAGAAGAAACAGAACCTCTTAGTATGACTTTAATTTGTCTCCCAACCACACAGCCTCTGGCACAATGTGTCGAGACCGGTAGGACTACCACAGGCAGAGCTCGGTACTGACCAGCCGCAGGGGGCAGCACGTGCACTCGTGCAGTTCATTGCAAGTATAATTGCAATACAATAATACGAGAGAGCCACAGCTCGCTGATCCAATTACCCACATTGCGCTGGCGCTGCGCGACTCCACCACACGTGCCCTCAGACGGCTTTTGTAGAGTTCCAGAGGCAGGCAAGGAGGTTTAATAGAGGGAGGGAAGGAAAAGCCTCTTAGGAAATGCTAAGCTTTACGGCAAAGCTGAGGTCTGGCTGACTGGCTGCACATACGTATTGCAATACCATATTGATCATTCTGAAAGATTTATGTTTTGTCGCAAAAAAATACATACACTGCAGTGCTTGCGCGTTTGCAAGCGGGAATTAAAGAACACAAAGTTGTATTACTGAAAAAGTATTAGTTTTTGGTGTCCTTATCTCCTGAAAAAAGTTTGGACAGGCTGTTTCTGAACACCCTGTATCTAAATGTTATCATTAACTCTTGCACCCGCACAGTCCTCTTGAGAGGACACCCAGCAGACGCCCTCGCGCACCCGCAGTGTCTGCCAGAAATTTGCTTCCGAAACAAGGCATCTTTAGCAGCCTAGCGTAAAAGTACTATTGCAAGCACAGAAATGAAACCTACAGGGTTGATAGGCACACAATTGCCCTTTCCAAAACCGCGTTCATTTTTGTGTTCGAGTTTTTAGTTTTCATCCGTAAATGGGCTGCGGCTGGGGAGTGTCCTTCCAAGAGGACAGCTACGGGTTCGCTATTTTCCCATAAGATGACACTGCGGGTGCGCGGATTAACCACTCTCGAACATGGAAGTCCGTGGAATCTTTTCTCAACCTAATTGTTTTACATGAGTAAATCGTGAGAAATTAGACCCAGTAGGTATATAAACTATTTAATCATGCTCAGTAAAATAACTAGCATAAAGTAGTGACCTTACTGGTTTTGTGTACAGAGTCTCAAAGTCGTTTGATCTAATTGCCATTGTATTTCAAAAGCCTAGTCTTTAAATGAAAGAAGCTTGCAATGAAAGCGACTCAGATGAGGATGATCCTTGCCGTAATGCTTGAGAGGAATTTCTTTCAGCAATGAGCCAGAGAAATAAAATAAAATCATACTAAAAATGATAAAATCAATTACCATGTACACAATGTTTCAGTATCACTAAGCGATGCGTTAGAGTTGACTGTAGACTGTTAGACTACATATAGGAAGTAAATTAAAGAGTGAGTAATTTACATAAATGAAAATGATATACCTAGCATTGCGAATCGATGCTGAGGTTGATTGCAACACCAGAAAGTGTATAAATGTGTCCTGAATGTGTTAGCAAACCTACGAGTACCGGTATATTATCTCGTCACAAGGACGTGCAAGTGGTTTCTACAGTGAACTGATCCAAAAATGAGAAAACTTTTTGAGTTACCTGAGGAATAAATCATGCAATATTTTCCCATACAGTTTTCACTTATATGACGTTGATGAGCAAGCGTTGTTGATAAATTCGCTTGCAAGAAACACAGCATGAAATAAACGGTGATGATCCACAGTGTGCACCTCAGAGCAGTTCCTGGAGATGACAAGTGTTGTGTGTAAGCGTATCGATCTCGAATTTTGAAAGAAATATAATTATCACGTACTGATGTGCTCATATGATTAGCCTTATCATGTACAAAAATAATTTAGCTATTTCACAAAAGTATTTCTTTCAGAACTACAAAATCAAATCTCCTTCAACCCATCACAACTTTATTGATTACATGTGATAGGAACCTAATAGCAAAATAATTTCTCAGTCCTTTCCCCTATAGGAATTACCCTATGTAGACATGTATGGTACGTATTACATGATGCAGTGAAGGCTGAAGGTTGATTGAAACGGTAGAAATTCAAAATGATATGCTCCTAGCATGAGCTCTCAGCAACTGAATATACATAATTGCCATAAATTACTAGGCAGATCATCACACAAATACCTAGGCAGCAACACCTTGCAAAAAAAATTCATATACAGAATTGTACCACATAGTGCGATATTCTCACTATGTGACAGAAAATTGAGTTTGAGGAATTTACATAACGCGATTCATATAGCGTAAACTGTTCAGTAAAATTTATAGTCCCTCCTAGTTTTTTCCGCAATATTGATTTTTACAAAAGCTTTTTTTTTGCAGCAACAAAGATAAACTCATATTGATTGATAAATTTAAGGTATTGTTTGCACCCAATGATAGCCCAAACTATACACAAAGAGGCCATTTCATTAAATTTGCACATTCTGTAGTACATTTCAAATTTAGCAAGATACATACATTTCTAATTTATATAATGTATACATGCACTCATTAAGTCCTTGAAAATTGAAATACATATGAAATGCTATTTGAATTTTGAAGTAAACATTCAAGGAAGACTTTTTCACACTAGATATTTTACTTTACCCCCAAGTTGAATAGTGGTAGTATAACATAGTTCAAGTCTCCTTCAATAAGTAGCTACATACAAAGCTTTTCTAGGAAGGGAAAAGGAAGGGACATTGCTATACTGTAGTACAGTATGTCGACAGTCACGGGGAACCCAAGCATGAAGGTGTTCCCACACAGGATCAACGTGCATGGAAACAGCAAGTTAGGAAAGAACAGTAAGAACAGAATAGAGCATGAGCAGGTAAGAGTACGAACTCGGGAAGGAAGTAAAGTATGCACAAAAGACAGAAGTCCCGAAGAGCTAGCTAACGCCTAAGGTAACCAACAGGGTCCCCCTGAGGGCGCTGCTCCTCATGACATAGGATGGGCGAACTTCAACTAACCAAACTCTATGGTTCATGGCCCACCTATACCCCCTGCAGGGATTTACCCCAGCTCATGTTTTCTATGATTTTCAAGGATGACCATAACAGCAGTTTTAGATCGTGTTTTGTACAAAACATGTGTTATGTGTTACTTTATTGTAATCCAATTCGAACCTAATTCCGATGTTGCAGGAGAGTACAACATAAATAAAAAGTTCAATCCGTTTATTTTCAATAATAATTATGAGCCAGTAAAACGGGCTATATTACACGCTAACAAATGGCAAAAACTGCACCAGGGATCAGTCCGCGAACTTCAATAATATTGGCCCAAATGCAACGAAGATACCTATACTTATTATTTTCCATAAGAACGGTTACCACGTTAGGCTAGGACTTTAAAACACTTTATTCTTAAGAGCTTCCTTAAAACTTATGGCAAGGGGATCAGAGTATGCTCCAGTCTGGAATCACCGGCAATTCCACATGTAACGGAGTCAATGAAATTCCGTGAGGCAACCACTAATTTGGCCATTTAATCAGGAGCTAGACCAAGCTCGCACTCGATGTCACATAAATACGCCAACGTAATTTTCGATGAACACTGTATAATAATTATGAGCATGGAATAAAAATGAAAACGGGAATTAACTCGATTTGTATGAGTCCCATGCGATCTTTGTGTAAGTGGTGTATAGACGACCCACGCATGCACAATTACCGTGCAAGGGAAGAAAGACAGAAAAGAAAAGGAAAAAAAATAAGCAAAAGTGCCAGTCTCCACATCCAAAACAAAGACGCCATCATAGAGGAAAAAAGAAGGGACACACTGAATGACGACAAACCCGGGGAACCCACGCACGAGGGTGCCCCACACAGGCCCAACGCGCACGGCACGAGAACAGCAAGTCGGGCAAGAAGGAGGAGAAGAAGAAAAGAACAAACGCAAGAAGGACAAAAGAGATAGGGCCTAATTATAAAGAATCTAATTTAATTCCATTGTAAATCACAAGAAGTCCCTTCAAGTGCAACTGGATGTCCCAAAAAGAGAAAACAGGGACACGCAGCACGCCGCTCTAAACGGGACCCCCCGCACCGGCTGGTTCCGCAGCATACCAGCGCGCATGGGCGCACCAAACCAGGAACAAAGAAAGAAGTAGCAAAGAACGTAAATAAAAGAAAAATAATACTAAATAGAAATAAATATGAAGAAGAGAAGAAAAAAATAATAAAAGGAAAAGGAAGGATGAAGAAAGAAAGAAAGAAAGAAGGAAGGAAGAAAGAAGGAAGGAAGACGAAAAACGAAAAAAGGAAGCAGAAACACAAGAACCTGGTTGAAATGTAGTAAGAAGAACTAGGGAAGAGCATGGAAGTCATCGGGAATTAAACAGTGGCATCATAGATCGACCATATTAGCAGTGCCACTATACAGTAATAAACTGCCCTAGCCACGCCTTTAAAAGTCGAAAGGAAGTACCGTAAGGGAGGCACGAAGGGAGAATACACAAGAGAACTACGTAACAAAGACCTAACTAAAAGTAAGGCGACCATAGGTTACCCCTGGGCGCTACAGTAGAAAAGAGCTGTCGAACCTACCTAGGCATGGCTTCCCTCACTAAATAAGCTAACCTAACCAAGAATAAGGGACACACACGATTCCATGTAAGCCATTTTCTCAATAACTGGAATGACTGGGGCTAAAACATGGAACCCAGTAGAATTTAAAAGCATCATACTCGATATCAGGGTGCTATAGCACCTGCCTTATTAAAGTGGAACTGACCCCAAGTCTCCATGATAACACTAATACATTATACTGGCCTTTTCCATTGACTATGCAAAATTAAAATGGAGGAAGGCCGGTAGCATTCATATAACTATGAAATATAATACATAACCACTGGACAAAACTCAGCACCAATAACTCGTACCAAGAAAGCAAAAACTAAACTTGAATCATTTCCGCAATTTAATGACCAAGAAATAGATGAAAAATGCAAGCTAGGACAAAGAAAAAAATATCATAAAGACAGTAATCAGTGCACATATACAAACAGGCTCTAACTGCATGAACAGCAGACCATCAATGACGTGGCACGTAAAAGTGGGCAGCAATCAGTAGTGCCAGTTGATGGGAAACCCAAAGCAGATAGGACTGCATCACCGATGGAACCAAGCTATTTTACTAAAGTATATATTTCGAGCTTTTAAGATGGTCGCTGTTCAATAGCATTATTTCTAGCCTTGGAATAGTAGTTCAAGGAGATGTTGCAAAGTCACTGAAGACAAAATAACACAAGTGATTTTACAGAAACACCACTATGGCATAGTCCTTCAAAATCAATTATGTAACTAATTACAGTCAATTTTCTACACTGCATGGCAGCGGACTCCTACGTACGTGTCAAGTTGTTAACACAATTTCTTGAACAACACTGCACGTACACAAGAAAAAACTGAGTCCTTCACTGTACCACATTGTTAG
>LQNS02278115.1:4406777-4419319 GCA_001587735.2 Parhyale hawaiensis | reverse complement strand
GCAATGACGCATAGTTTTGCGTGACTTTCAATTTGGAACACGGGAGCGCTTCACGTTCTTAAATTAGTTGTTGCTGTGCGCATGATAACGGTTGAATCTAGTAAGACACATCGATTGCAAAACATATGTACAGTTGTTAATTGAAATTCAGAAGTAATTCAGTGACAGTCTAAAGTGAGCACGTGGCCCTGGCTGTAGTGGAATATTTGCCGCTGCTCGGAGTTTGAGCAGTTATTTAATATATTAGATAAGTTGAAGCTGCATACACAGCAGTGCAGGGGGAAGGATAGGGAGCAATGCTGCCATATTTCGGCTCTCGCACTTGAGGTTTGAGGCAGTTCGTTAGGATTAAGGAACAGGCGCTATTTACCGGTAGGTTAGGTTGAGAAGCTGCCTTAGGTGAACTAAAGCAAGTTATGATAGCGTAAGGTTTGATTGTTTCATTATAAAAACTAAGGACATTAACTAACCGACCGCGGAATTTCCACGGGTCCCGCTAGTATTTATAATTATTCATATAATGCCATATTGCATTGACAGGTTCGTATTTTTCCCGTGTAATTATGTTTATGTGTTCTTATTCTTTCCTGTAATTATTTCATGTCAGTCTTGGGGTTATTACCTTCTTATTTAAAGTAGCTGATTGTATCAAAATATTTGAGTTCGAGGGACTTATAATTATAAACTTGATATATATATATATACTGTGTAACCGCTCTTGAGTAAATACACTTATGAACAGTCTCTTGGAACCTTTTGAATTCTTACGTTGGTGACTTTCTGGAAAATAAAGACCGTAAAGTTCTTAATTGTTTCTGTTCAGTTTTATCGTGATTTATATACAGTAGTAATGTATCCTGCTCTCAGAATACGAGTTTGTTTCTGTTTCAGCGGCCAACTGCCTGAATGCACATGGACCTGAGATCTCAGCTGTGCCTCAGTCTGCTGAGCAGAACTGGCGGGACTGCAAAATAGAAGAAATTCTTGTTAAAGAGGAGCCGTCGTTTGTGGAGCTGGTAGCCGCCCACGCTACTTCTGACGCTACTGGTGAGTGACATTCAGCAGAGGTGTTAGGTAATATATACTTTATTTGCTTCTATATTGACTTATCCAATGTAAGGTTGGAATAAAATTTAGCAGCTGTATTAATTGATAATATGCTTACTTGGTAAGCTACTTATTTAACCAAAACAAAACAAGGTTAAAATTCTGCAGCTTTATATGATACTGTATTTACTTATTTCTAAGAATACTGTATATATTTATATGATACTCTATTTACTTATTTCTAAGAATATATATTTGTACACTGTGAAACGGGGAATGTATGGAGGAATGTCTACGTTATTTAACACTAAGTGGGAAAAAAAGAACAGTATGAGGGTCATCAGTATATTCGGAAAAAAGATGAGCTGTAGCCTTAGTATTTGCTGTCTAGCCTACAAATAGGCTACGGGGGCATGAAGCATGAACCTAACGCTGCTGCTGGTCTGTATGAAGCACCATGCTCCATTGTTATCCGTCCACCTGCTAGTGTGTACTCTTGACCCTGAGTTAGCTCTGCTCATAGCAAGTTCAGGAAAAGAATATTCAATTGAAGCGTCTCATATGGTGTGTGTTGCTTGTTTCGGTTATCCTCGGGTGCTATAGGATGGGTCCTGGGCCTTGGGGTTAGATTTTTTATCTTATGATATACTGAGTATCGGCAGCAGGGCATGCCGTTGGTTACTGTAGCCATAGCTAGGCTTTCAGAACAGCTTTCCTCCTCGCCAACTTTGCTCCCTTACAGTTTTCTGTTGAAAAAATTATGCTTGATGAAATAATCACTTTATTTGTCAGCATCCACTCTGATGTTACTTTTTGTGATGTATTTGTTTTGTAAAGTATCGCTGATTTTTTGGTTGCAAGGTGTCGGTATCAGAACTGGTCGACAGCTAAGTATCGGTATCGGTAGACCCCCAGTCAGAATATCAGTTTGCCGTGCGCCCTCAAAAGTCAATGCGAAGGTAGTGTTGCATTTGGCCACAGTTTCTGGTGTTAATGTTAGTTTGAACGGGTGGGCAGGTTTTTCTTCTTCCCTTTGTCCTACACCTATTTTGACTTGGCCAACTGAGATGACTTTCGTGTATTTGAATACATGTACGTCCAAAGTGCTCGCACCTGGCGACTTCACCGAGCCACGCTGTATAGATTAGATCCCAGTTTATGTTGGTGAGGTGGTAAACCTAAGAGAACGATAATGATATGTCGCTCATCTTCATAATATTGCACTTTTACTAAATCTCACTTTGTACATGCACCTGGGGCAGTGTGAAGAAACATGTCTTGTACATTGATGCAACCTCTTGATAATTCTTCATTTTCTTGGAATTTAATTTCAAATAGGTTTGATAAGAAGCGTGTGGATGAGAACGTAGATATGTGCGATATTGGGCGTTGCTACGGAGCACGCGCTCCACAAGGAAGCTGGGACGTCTCTGAGAACGCTTCCTATTCACGAGTTGTGTCATAACTGGCGTCGCTACATGCTGTTAGTAGAATTCAAAACGTCATCTTGCAATTTTCAGCTTACGAATTAATCTCAACATGTACCTTTATTTTTCATTTCAGGTGACAAGACTGCCTCTGTTTCATGTGCTCCTATAGGAGCTCCTCAAATCAAGCACGAATTGACTGATAGTGATTGCGTAACTGTGAAAGATGAACCATTAGACAGGATACCTAATGAACAGGTAACCAAAACGTGAGCACTCATCTTCCTTAGCTGCCTATTTGGTTGATGCACTGGTAATTACCGATATAAAGATTTGTGGTAAAAGAATTTTTTTTTAGGCTGGCATACCACGGTCGTATTGGCCATGTTTATTTATCTACAAGTTCTCGAGTGGTAATGGTAAAGTTCTCTGAAACAAAAACTTCCATAAATCTAGCATCAGGATTTTGAAATTACTTTGTTTGGCAAGATATATTACCACTTCAGAGCAGGGAAAACTACCTCCTGCTGCTTTCATTTAGCTACTAAATCACTCTCACAGGGGCTTTGAGTAAACTTTGCTACTGGCATATCATGAGCACTTTTATGTATATCAGCGAGTGAAATATTTCTATGTGATATTCAGACGGAGGACAAATGGGGTAAATTATTTTAAATTTCTGGGAAAAAATTACAAAGTCAGATAATAGTACAAATTAACCACAGAGGTTATAAGAAGTTGGGAAATATGCAGATGTATTTGCTTTGAAACAGTTGTCCTGAAAACTAGTCACTACTTTTGCACCAACTTGATATTGTATCCAGATATTGCCAATGAAGTAGCTTTATCTTTACTTATCTTATGGCAGCAGTCATCCTTTTAGTGGGCATAGGATGGGTCTTAGCTTATATGGTTAGGCTAGTTAAGTTTTGCTCACCCTGTGTTAGAGGAGCAATAGCCCTTTGGGGACCCTAAAGGTTATCTTAGCTATTAGCTAGGCCTTCTGTATGTCTGTCTTTCGTGCCTGCATAGCTTTCTTTCAATTTTCTACTCCTAATGATATTACTTTCATCTATTCCTACTCTTTTTTCCGACTTTTTCCCTGCGCGTTGAACCTGGTTGGGAACACGTTCCTGCACGGGTTCTGCATTCCTATCGTCATATAATATGTTCCTTCTCTCTTCGTCTGTGATATTGCCTCTGTTATGGAAATAGAGACTTAAACTTCTGAATATAATGATATTGGTTCTGTCTGACTCTTGTTCAGTTAGTGTTTATTTTCATTTCTATACTCAGTCTTTGTTGCCCAAGGTGAAACTGGAAACTGCAGTTTTCTTGTCCTTAGTCTATTCTGCTGAACTGTAGTTGCATAGACTGGTAGTTGATTGATGCATCAAAAATTTCCATTTGCTTAAAGCAGCTTCGGTGCTCGTATCTTTATCTGATGCAATTCCTATAATGTTGCCGATGGATGCTTTCACCCTCGTTAGGTACAGCTTTTGGTGACATTATTGTTAACATAAGATAATTTTTAGCGATTGTGAAAATTTTGTATGGTACGAGACATTGTTTATGTAATGTGCTCAATAGGCAAAGAGGAAGTACCTCTGTTCTTACTTCTCACCTGGAGTTTTCCTGTCTGTCACATCCCGTCGTAGTTCCTCCAATGAAGTCATGGTGAAACCGACTACTCACTCTCAGTGACCACCATAATTTCTGCTATTGTCTCTGGATGAAATCGTTTGAATATTTTCACCGGTATACCTTGAGTACAAATTCAAAAGAAAAGGAAACTTTAACGGCTAATAGGTGTGAAGGTTAATTCCAGGGAGCACAATCTCCCGCCAGAGGCGTCAAATTGTTCACCGGCGATTAAAAGTTGGGATAATGTAAGCAAAGTTGTGTGGATTGAAACTAGACAAAATCCTTGCTCTCCTCTTCGTGGCAGCTCCAGGACTAGCCATACTTGCAACACTTCCTAGAAAGACAGGAAAAATACAAATATAAGGAACTTTCCAACAAATTTATGGCAATAGCTCATAGAGGGCCGGGGTGTAAGTCCTGGTGTCTAATCTATAGGCAGCGCAGAAGTTAAATGAAGCTACATTACCCGTCGTCTATAGGTGTCCATTGAACCCTTACAATCGAAGATTCGACATTAAGATTATGCAAGGAACCGGCAAGCGATCCCATATCAGCCCTAGGAGCACTTTCAGCAACATATAAAGACAGCGCGTAGGCAGCAGATGCAACGGAAAAATATCTACTTCCCTGACCTAAGCAAACAGCTCCCTGAACCATTGAACACTCGAACATGGGTGATCGCATTAGGCTTTCATGAATGAGGAAAGCTTTCTAATAGTAAAAAATCATATGAGGAAACAAAAATGGGGAAACAGTTATAGAATTAATCTCTGCAGTAACCCACGATACAATCGTCCAGTAAAGCCTTCAATTATCATAAGCTCACATAAACGGGAAAAGATTTTGTCGTAACAAAGTGTCATAGATGGAAGTATAACATCAAAGGACAAAATAATAGGAATACTTTCCCACAAAAAAGAGAAGTGTAGTAGTCGAGCTAAACTGCACAACCCACAGTAAATATATTTGTTCAAGGAACCCTTAAATTGTCTTAAGCTCGCAAGAACGAGGAAAGCCTTCCCATCGATTGACCGTAACAATAATAACTAAGCCATTCAAAATTTATTGGAACACGGAACCAGCAGTCGGCAGGCTCGGTAATAAAAAGGTGCAACTAAGTACGCAAAAATACGAGACTATCCGCCATCCTTACCATGCCCCCTGCATTACTGCTTTAACTTAATCAATACGAGATCAAAGTGAATGTATATAAATTATTGATCTTTAGAAACTGTCTTTCTCTTATTCGAAACTTTGTTATTTGACATATTCGACCTTCTTTAGGACGGGAAAATGCATCCCATGCGAACTTTGAACACTGAAATTTCCTGGAAAGCCAGTGAACGTACGTTATCCGAAGATATCTAGGCCGTCCGCGTAGAAGTCCATGATGACAACCTTCCTCCCCTCCATACGTGCTCCATGGGCGTTGGAGACATCGGACTCCTTTTCTTCATAAGGGCTCCTTCCTATGACAGGACCGTGTGGAGCTCCAGAAGAAGACGGCCCTGGCAGTGGGAGAGAGGACACCAGTGGCCCTCGAAGAGGAGAAGCACCAGCCCATAGAAAACACACGATGAAGAATAAAATAATAGGCTAGCTCGCTGCGCTCGGTGCAAATCCGGTATAGTAACCAATTACTGGAGCGACTTGAGTGTCAGAAGATCACAGACTCCGGCCAGCCGCCTGGTATCGATGGTTCCACTGTTTTAATTCTTCGTATGAAAGAATCTGATAGGCGTACACTGGCTTTACAGGCAACTTTCAAAAGAAAATGCAGAAGGCATTTACATTAAGGCTGCGAAGGCAGAATTCGCACCACTAAGACACGAAATGAGAATTTCCCTTTCACCTCGTCTGACTCATCAAACTAACGGCGCTTCTTTATGATCTGACGATGAAATTTCATTAAGAAACCCTCTCTTCTTCCGTTTTATTTATTGCTATTCTTTCAAGAACATCTTTTTCCTTTCTAATTATCAATATTAGCATTCCCAGCTCAGAGCATATAAAGCTTTGTTATTAGAACCATGTCAATGTCAGTATGGGTTCGCCTACTGTGGAAACATATTCTATGCTTGAATCTCAAATTCATTTGAGCAACATCAGCCTGTCAAAAAAATCTATGTAATACTAATAAGAACGTGGAAAAATATAACACCTAGGACGCAACTGACTACATATTGTGAGAGCTGGTAATTTTTTTCTCTTTTTACATGCATTGCTAGTTACAGTCGTTGTATGGTAATATCATTTCCTTGTACATTAACTTCATTGCCGGCTTAATTCATTGCCTTGTAATTTTATTATATGGCACATTCACTGCCCGGAGAATGAATAACCTAATATATATATATATACTAGTGGGACCCGTGAACATTCCACGATTAAGTAATGTTTTTACCTACTTTCGTTTCACTTAAGGTAGTTATCCTGTAATTGAACCTGCCCCATCTAATATAAATTCCGCCTGACGAACTCCCGTCAACCTTAACACACCTTATCTTTAGCCTCTCTCACCTGTGAATCTTGCATACAACGGTAGCTACTTCTCGCATTATTCTAATAGATTTATGCATGCCTTTCTCATGCTCTTTTCCACCTTTTACAGATAATTTAGCTGATCATCATTTTACGCGTTTCAATTATTTGTCAGCGGGTCCGATTTTTTTTAACGACTACGGGACCCTTGGGTATTGATCAGTAGCGCATGATTTTCCTGCTCTCTCTGGCGCGATAGATATACAATTAACAGACTCTGTTTCTTAAGCAGCCTAACCTTGTGTTCTCAAAATGTCATTGTACTGTATTTCCTTAATTAGACATCGCACTTTCGCTTGAAAGAATACCTTAGAGCCGATATGTCCAACACTACAGACTCCATGCTCTAGTAGCTAATCCTACTAGAGCGCCTTATTAAGGTCGTCGAGCGCCACAAGCAAAGAGAACAAAATATGTTTTGAAATTGTTGAAACGCGGTAAATAAGATAATAGTGAAACGATCTTCATGTCTTCGCTTTGAAATTCACTGAAAAATTTATTAAAAAGCGTTAAAGAAGACAGGTATGGTTGAACTGTTTTCCAGCGAAAAGCAGAGCTTCTGTCCAATTGAAGTTCCCTCTACCCAATACTGAAAAGCGTCACCGACAGACACATGGATGTACGGACGGAGCTTCAAGCAGAATTATAATATAGATATTTATATTAGTGAACTCAATGTTTTACTTAGAACATTATCACAGTAAACCACATTTGATGACCCGTTTTTTAAACTGACACATATCTAATTCAAAAAGTCAAATTCCCCAGAAAACATGAATTATTTTGTTGAAAAAGTGTGAGCTCTAAAAGCTAAGCAGATATACCATTCTAACTATATTATTTATTTTTGCCATAGATGAAATAAACCAGAAAGCTAGAAGAAGTGAATGCCGGTAAGACATGAATAGTTGGTTAATAGACCACTGAAGCCTATCTGTAAATATGACAGAGTTTCAAGAGAGGCTGAGAGAAAGGATGAAGTCCGCCTTAGCGGATGGTATTCAACTCAACTGTGTGCACCTGTATGTATAACAGTTAGTGATGCGCGACTGGTGCGATCAGGTCATTCGTGTCATAGAAAATGGTAGTACAAACGATGAATTGTGCTCCATGCCCTTGATGTATAGCATCCACATCTGTGCATTCAGAATTATTGTCATGCACCACTTATGAGTTCTCAGTCGGTGATATACATGACAAAAACCCTGCTAGTAAAAAATTTCGAAACTCTTATGTTTGAAGTATGCTTGAAATGGAATATAAAACTATATAATGATCTGTTACCGTCAACATGCCCAATAATTCCTGTAAATTTCGTAAAGATCCTTTCATAACTTTTTTGAGCAATCTTGGAGACCGACAAACGGATAGACAGAAAGACAAACACACCGTCAGACAACCAGACAGACAAACACGACGAAAACATAACCTCCTCGGTGGAGGTAATAACAATAAATTAGCCTAATGCTCACTAGTTGCAATGAAGATTGCATTGAACAATTAGATAAGAATGAATGTCATATACACAGCTAACCGGACAGCGCACAAATATGTACAAACAATCTCGACAGTTACCTAAAACTAACCCGTTTTGTTTCCACGAAAGAAAAGGTAATAGAGTTGGAGCCACCATGTGCTTAGAACACTCAATGTCACTGATCCTCTCACAGCTCCTTTTACTGCCATATATTTCTATTTGTCGAAACACAAGCAATGCCTAGCTAATAAATATATACTGAATGTACAATGAGCTTTTGCAATTGAAGAAATGAGACATGTTTAAACTATTTTTTCTNAAGAATGAATGTCATATACACAGCTAACCGCACAGCGCACAAATATGTACAAACAATCTCGACAGTTACCTAAAACTAACCCGTTTTGTTTCCACGAAAGAAAAGGTAATAGAGTTGGAGCCACCATGTACTTAGAACACTCAATGTCACTGATCCTGTTACAGCTCCTTTTACTGCCATATATTTCTATTTGTCGAAACACAATCAATGCCTAGCTAATAAATATATACCGAATGTACAATGAGCTTTGCAATTGAAGAAATGAGACATGTTTAAACTATTTTTTCTTGTGATTTTTATGTAATGAGGATCAGCAAAGTAATTGATAAATTGACCACGCAGTTATCTTTCTATTTAGTGAGGATACCATTCGATTAATTTACCAATGAACAAAGTTATGATCTGCTGGATTTACCATTCCATAATTTCATTTTTTTCTGAATTTGCCATCTATGAATTCTAATCTGCTACCAGCAGAAAGTGGTACCTACTGAGTATGAGTAATTTCTGGTCGACATTAAAATCAGTGGTAATTTCGGACTCGGTTACGAGAGCTTTCTTTTGGGTTGCAATTCCCATCGTTCATGGAGTCCCAATCTCATCCACTGAAATTATGCTCATATCTATCGTTACCATTATATGCCATTGTACCTCGTCTTTTGTGCACTTTCAAGTTACTCTGAATTAGAAAATTTATGTCTTGCTCATTATCTATAAACGTCTTTAGTGTAAGTATAACAAACCTGTAGTTAGCATATTCCCTTCCAGATGGCTGAGTGGAGAACTACTTACGGAAGAGAGACCAAAACACCTCACAGCAGTGACAGACCTGCAGCGCAATCCTCTAGGGAGGCCCTCACGACTGAAACGACCTCAGCTGCCCCAAATTTGTTGAGCAATCATGTGGCCTCAGGCGAGTTTTGTGGCTCATCATCATTTCGTGGGCTTCCTGTTAATTTAAATGCTTCTGCTTCTGATGCTAGTGACAATCTTTGGGTGAAGCTTAGAGAGTGTTGTGTGTGTGAGTATGTCGGTGCTTCAGGCCAGGATGTGAGCTCCCATTTGTGGAGCGAACATTCAACTCGGCTGAATTACAAGTGCAAAAAATGTGTTTATGTTGCCACTGACATGACAATCTTAATGCATCATTTTATGGAAAAGCATTGCCGGGTAAAGCCTTTTAAATGTCATGAATGTAATTATGCTTGTAATGCTAAAAGAGAGCTCAGTCATCATATTGCTCACAGACATTCTGGAGAAAAACGGTTCCAATGCAATGATTGTGAATATGCTTGTGTTCGAAAGCAGCAACTCAGCCTTCATATTGCACGCAAACATTCAGTAGAGAAGCCATTCAAGTGCAGTTATTGTGATCATGCTTGTGTTACAATACCTGATCTCAATAGGCATATTGCTAGCAAACATTCCGGAGAGAAACAATACCATTGCAGCAATTGTGACTATGCTTGTGTCACAAAGCAGATGCTACGCATTCATTTTGCTCACAAACATTCGGAAAAGAAACCATTCCAATGCTGTCAATGTGATTACACATGTGTAACGAATTATGCCTTAAGGACTCATTTAGCTAGTAAACATTTAGGAGAGAAACCATTCAAATGTAGTGCTTGTGAATATGCTTGTGTATCAAAATATGAACTGAATAAACATGTTGCACGCAAGCATTCTGGAAAGAAACCATACCATTGCATGGACTGTGGTTATGCTTGTGTTACCCAGCATATGCTTCGTCTTCATATCGCTCATAAACATTCAGAGAAGAAACCGTACCAGTGCAGTGAATGTGATTATGCTTGTGTTAGGAAATATGAATTTGTCATTCATACTGCTCGCAAACACTCAGGAAGAAAGCTGTTTGAATGCAGTGACTGCAAATATGTTTGTGTTAGAAAGCAAAGTCTCATTGCTCATG
Organism: Parhyale hawaiensis; assembly: GCA_001587735.2. Classification (NCBI taxonomy): domain Eukaryota; kingdom Metazoa; phylum Arthropoda; class Malacostraca; order Amphipoda; family Hyalidae; genus Parhyale; species Parhyale hawaiensis. The sequence continues at coordinate 4,408,931 of LQNS02278115.1, read as the reverse complement.
CTGCTCGCCAACATGCAATGGAAAAACCAAACCAATGCAGTGAATGTGATTATTCTTGTATTGATATGTACCATCTTAGTAGGCATGTTGCTTACAAACATTCTGGAGAAAAACCATTCCGATGTAGTCACTGTGATTTTGCTTCTGTTACAAAGGAACAACTCAGGCTTCATATTGCTAGCCGGCATTCAGTCGAAAAGCCGTACCATTGCAACGATTGTGATTATGCTTGTGTTACGAAGCATAAGCTCACTAGTCATATTGCTCACAATCATTCTGGACAGAAACCATACCAATGCAGTAAATGTGGTTATACTTGTGTTACAAAGCGCAACTTCAATCGTCATATTGCTCAAAAACATTCTTGAGGATAGGGTCGTACCATTGTAGTGCTTGTCGTTAAGCATGTAGATATTAGACGGCATACTTTAACTCGTCTATGGCTCACACGGAGAAACTGCACCGGTGCAGTTTATGGGATTATGCTTGTGTTACAAAGCGCAGTATCAGACGTCATATTGCCCATAAACATTGTTGAGGATAAAGCTGTACCAATCAAATGCAGTGCACTAGTTATTAGGTATATTTTATAATGCATAATCTCTGTTCTCCATATTGAGCTCGAACCAATGGTAGTGAAAAGGAAAATTTTTATCCTCTAACGCGGGACCTCAACAGTGACATCGCTAGTCAGTGTGTTCGAAACAGAGCCTCCTGAATGCATATTTCTTCCTTGTGTGCTTCAATTTACATGCTGTCAAAATATTTACCAAGTTAAACACAGAAAAATATTCATAGGCATTACATTTCGGCTTATGTGTTAGCTCAAAGAGATCCATTACCCTGGCTTACCGAAGTGACATTGGCGGCGCTCTTCTAATGTCAGAGTCCCCAGCAGAAGCCGGTAGGCGCCCAACAGCTGCAGAGTCACGACACTAGGCAGGACTGATGAAAGTCTGCCCTGCTTATTCTTTGCTGACATTTCTGACGGCGAAGTACCCTGGCGTCTTATATTGGGTTTCACTCAGCACGGGCGCAGTCTAATAGATCGCGACAGCATTGCAGGAAAGCCGAACCCTTCAGTTGGTAGAAGCGCCGTGCATTCTCGGTCAAGCTCGTCATTGCATTAAACTGCGAGGCGGCGGAGGAAATATTCTGTTTCGTATGCTCCTTGTGTCCCTCAATGTTAGCGATACTGACTCGCTGCAAGTAATTGGATCAAATTTGACGTTCAGAAACTCTGCGCTCGTGCTGGGTCTTAGTCCAGTCATTTAGGAGCAGCGAGCGGTGCTCAGCGACTCAGAAGCTGCGGTATTTGCTGTGGTACGACATTTGTTGTATTGCGTTGTTCTGGGAACTGACTGTACTTGTGTCCCGCCTTTCGTGTTGGCTGTGGTTCGAAATTTGTGGAATTGCGTTGTTATGGGGAACTGACTGTACTTGTGTCCCGCCTCTCATATTTGCTGTGGTGCGACATTGTTTGAATTGCATTGTTCTGGGGAACATAATATGCTTGCGTATCGCCTCTTTTGAAGTGCTCCATAGGCTCGATTTGTGGACAGTTTCTTGTGTGTATTCTCGACAGCTTTTTTTCGTTTATGTGACAATCATTTATCTGGTCCTGTTAAGACTTTGGTTTCGGTATATTTCTGAAGTTAGCGCTGTATTCAATAGCGTGACTTAAATTGGAATAAGTTCTGAGGAGTTTGTTTGGTGATAAGTTTTTACATTTGCAATGTAGAGCTTCTCGTAGACAATTTACTCCGGTCACGGTACAGCGTGTGTCTGCTAGCAAATCGTATTACATAGTTTGACTCATTGCCAGCAAAGCGGGACAATTTCAATGCAATAAACTCATTAGCAGCATCACTGCTGTATTGCACTTGTCACTAATGTGCGGCCCACAAGAGCTCAGTGTTGCTGAAAAATTCGTGTTATCACACAATACGCACGGGCGCCAGGCTGCCTGATGTGTACACGATATCAAATGCATCAACCAGTGGCCAGTTCAGTTCTATAGGCCGCTGTGTTGATAGGACATCTTTTGTAGTATTGGGGCAGGCCGGCAGTTGGGATGACACATGCAGGCCATAACGCAAGCTAGCGGATGAAACTGTGAAACGTGCATTGCTATAACACCGTGTACATAAATAG
>LQNS02278115.1:4144780-4156127 GCA_001587735.2 Parhyale hawaiensis | reverse complement strand
AATATCCTAATGGACCGACCCCACAATGTTCTAATGGATCGGCCCCACAATATCCTAATGGACCGCCCCCACAATATCCTAATGGACCGGCCCCACAATATCCTAATGGACTGGCGACACAATATCCTAATGGACCGGCCCCACAATATCCTAATGGACCAACCCCACAATGTCCTAATGGACCGGCCCCACAATATCCTAATGGACCGGCCCCACAATGTCCTAATGGACCGGCCCCACAATATCCTAATGGACCGCCCCCACAATATCCTAATGGACTGGCGACACAATATCCTAATGGACCGGGCCCACAATATCCTAATGGACCGGCACCACAATGTCCTAATGGACCGGCCCCATAATGTCCTAATGGACCGGCCCCACAATATCCTAATGGACCGGCCCCACAATATCCTAATGGACCGGCCCCACAATGTCCTAATGGACCGGCCCCATAATGTCCTAATGGACCGGCCCCACAATATCCTAATGGACCGGCCCCGCAATATCCTAATGGACCGCCCCCACAATATCCTAATGGACCGGCCCCACAATATCCTAATGGACCGCCCCCACAATATCCTAATGGACCGCCCCCACAATATCCTAATGGACCGGCCCCACAATATCCTAATGGACCGGCCCCACAATATCCTAATGGACCGCCCCCACAATATCCCAATGGACCGGCCCCACAATATCCCAATGGACCGGCCCCACAATATCCCAATGGACCGGCCCCACAATATCCTAATGGACCGCCCCACAATATCCCAATGGACCGGCCCCACAATATCCCAATGGACTGGCTCCACAATGTCTTAATCACAATATGTAACCGATCATTTCCAGCGTGTCCGAGAGCGGCAGTGGCTAGCCTCCACCAGAGTCGCAGAACGACTGGCAGCAGCTATTCCAGGACAATTGGCTAACTCTGCCATCAATGTAATCCAAACACTGTATAAATATCTTCATAGGCGCATAAAAAATGTTGGTAAATTTACAGGAAGATCACCTTCGCATCTTCAATTTATTACACGTTCGAATTAGTTATCCTTCTCGGAGACTCAATTGCAAGTAAGTTATAGTCAGAAAGTTTAGGCCTCCATTTCCGAGCGGAACAATGTCACAGAGGAAAGAACAAGAGACATATAGAATTTCGATGGCGACAAGGATCCCATGCGCGAAGGTGTTCCCGCGCAGGATCAACGCACAAGGAAACAGCAAGTCTCGAAATAAGAGGAAGAACAGAATAAAGCATGAGCAAATAGGATTATGAAATCAGAAGGAAGCAAAGTGGGTACGAAAGACAGATGTTTCAAATACGTAGTTAATGGCAAAGGTAACCTACACGAACCTCCTGGAGTCACCGGGCACCATAACATAGGACGAACCTAACTAACCTAATCCTATGCTCCCTGTGGGAAAAACTCACTCCAGTATAAGTTATTACTAACAAAATATTTAAGGGTGATTGGAAGCAAATATTTTTATTCCATACTATGCTCGCTACTGATTTCATAACTAAGTATGGTGACTTATACTCAAGATATCTAGTGTCAGTGCACTTAATATACAATGTTCCCTAAATGGAATTCATTAGTTACAGGTTCAGTAAGAATCTTGTCTAATCTTGATGAGTAATCTAACGGATATCTTAGAAGACCTAAAAAGCATAATTTTTTTTAGTGTCAATCAACTTTTCTTTCACTTCCTCATAAGGTTACCTGCTTTATTGTTACTAACTCGCTCTTAATTCAGACTCGCTTCTAGTTTGGATCATTGTTAAGGGCGCTCTCGACCGAACTAGCAACTTCTACTGTAATTTATAAAAAAAGACTTAAGAGACGCGATACTGTTGAGAACCAATACAGATCAAGTGTCTCGGCATACGCCAAGTGCCCGAAGGTTAAGAATGGAAGAAAACGCATGTTGATTTTAAACATGCTAGGTATCTTCTTAGAAGGCCATCTTCAGGGTTCACAAACATATAGCTTGCTGCAAGGAAACAAAACCAGGAAATTACTACATGCTAAAATGAATTTACATACAGTAGATAAACGTCTTATATCAAAAAGGATGTCACACTATACACTATGATGATAAGAATTACGATTTTAGCTCTAGCGATCGCTATGCTGAACAACACAAAAAGAGAATGCGCCCAGTGTGCTACAATCATTTGTCAAGTTAAAGTTGTTATGAGCAAATCAACTACAGCCATCAAAGCGTAGAAGTTTATGATAATAAACATGCAGTAGGAATCGTGGCGAAGATAAAAGGAGTAGCCATCAACGGATGGCTAGTTCAGTTGTATAAGCTGCTCTGTTGCTGGGGCTGGTGTGGCATATTTTGTAGTTTGTGATATTAAATGGGTTGGGCAGAGCAGGAGGCGAGCTAATGGATGGTTATATGAGACACGCTGCGCTATAGCACTGCAACTGTAACTCAGTACATAGATAATAATAGAATTTTACTTTGCGATTATTATCACCTGCGAACGCAGTGAGAAAGGTGATAATGTTTTCATTGAAGATTTAGTGTATATACATATTTGTATATCTGTTGGTAATGAAATCAATGAATGAAACGTGGACGCTGCCACAGGGAGCGGACGTCTGTCCTGTTGACTGAGTATGAATGACATACATGCAAAAGAATGGCACTCACTGAATACTAGAGAATTTCAGCTAGTAAACGCGTGGCACTAATAACAAAACAATAACTTGGCATATCATGAAGAGCAAAAATGTAGTGAATGATTATCAAGATAAGTGTACGAAGTAAATATTACTGAGCAGTAATTATGGTGAGTAGCAAATATGGTGCATCGTAAGCACGAGAAGCACAATGAAAGCAATAGAGCACCGTTGCATTGAGAGCGTGTGCAGAAATTTAGACAATTGATTACGTTCACAGAGAAGACGCAGCGAAAATTATGACATTTACAAGTGACTGTATGAGAACCATATATGGTGCATAGTGAGCATGACAGCTATAATGAAGCAATAAAGCAGCCCTGCGTTGAGAGATTGTGCAGAGGATACGTTCACAAGAAGTCGCAGCAGGAGTTAGGATACTAAAACGGTCACTGTATGCTACGGTAGGAGGCGTACGTTTATACCTTGGCCTAGATGCGCTATCATCTCTCACGACGATTTTGCGTTCACGTAAGCTTTCCTGCGCGCCACCACTAAAATGAACACTACTTAGGCAAACCTAACCTAGCCTTACCTAACCTAGTCTAACCTACCCTTACCTAACCTCCTTACCTAACCTTCTAACCTAACCTTACCTAACCCAATCTAACCTTTCTAACCTTACCTAACGTTATCTAACGTTACCTAACCTAACTCAACTTAATCAGCGGTACAGCGAGCAGTGCGGTGCACCAACTTGAACGCCGCTCACGTGCACACAATCTGCGTACACAAACACGCACACATCTCTGTCGTGAGAGACGATAGCGCGGCCTGGACGGTGATTACATACACACACGCGCGTAAGAGTAGGATAATAGGTGTTGGGCACTGGAATCAGAACCATGAATATGCAATACAAGTAATAGACAGCCGTATAGACTATAGTAGCGGCAAATGCTCAAGATGTCACGGATGTGCACGATGTGCAGCGGAGAGCTGCGTCACAAAGGTAAATATATCTACAGAGTGTAGCAAATAAAAACACTTAGTATGAGTGCGCTAAATTCGTAAGACTACCGCCAGCATCGATAGAAGAACCACTGCTTAAGAAACGTCTTACTTACAAAACGATTACAGTTTCGGTGTGAAACTAGTTGCTATACTTCGTGTGCTTCATATGAGGAGCAAAAAGGCTGTCTCTAAGTGAACACGATAGGTAGCTAAAAAGTGCGAAGTTTAACTTGATTATAGCGGCAATATATTCGAACACATCGCGGAACACAGATACGTATATCACATGGGTACATGGGGTTGAAACTTACATTGGATATGAGCTCCTGGTGAGGTTGCAGAGAGATCGAGACTGATGCCAAATGCAATTGGAAGCTGGCTTTTATAATCGAACTTGCCGGCTTTTGAGACCTTGAACGTCGCTTCCGTTTCCAGAACATTCAAGATAGGCGCGGAAAACTACTATAAAATCTACCATGGCTTACGGTGGTATTTGTGAAAGCCATGTCGTACATTTGTGAGGCTGTACGGAGCATCGGCAGCGAAGTCATAAATTTTGCATGGAACTTTCGACGCATCGCTTGTCTGTGGCTGTACGTGTATGACACTCGGAAGTGCAGAGGTTGCCTAATGATAAAATTCAAGGCAATGGATCCAATAAACTTGGTGAGAAGTGTTTTAGAGACGGCAACCGGAGGTAATAATTATTGGGATGAGACAAAGGCATGCTTTGCGAGAAGGGAAAATGCCAAGGAAAGCTTTGTCGAACGAGAATGTTCTGGATTGAGTCGGAGGCGCGACTAATTTAGCCGTTGGCATGTATGGGTCCAGAGCATGGCATGATGTATACATAAGTTAATGTCAAAAATATTATGAATTCGTGCTTGCCGCGACATTAGGTGCCCAATGAAGATTTCTGCAGGAGTAAAAAGTTGTTATGACAGATCCAAAAAATGCAGTGGTCACCCTAAACGATCTTCAGAATCATGCGCGTTCATCAGACGTTCACATAACTAAGTAAACAATAAGCAATGAACTAAACAGAGACAGTCGCAAGTCGCGCAGGCCAACGAAGCCACCACTCCTTTTGAAAGAGCACAGAAATGAGAGGTTAAATCCGCATAAGAGCACAAACATACCTAAGCAAAATTTTTATTATTAAACACTTTTGGCGAGAGATGAAGCTAAGATTGAGTTGTTTGGTTATAATTCTCAGAATCATGCATAGAGCAAAGACGGCGTAACGTACGTAACAAAGAACACACTATTAACTGTCAAATTTGGTGGTAGCAGTATCAAGGTTTGGGGCTGCTTCTCTGAGAGAGGAGTTGGTAAGTTGTCAATTATAGACTGTAAAATGAATACAGAAAAGCATAAACAAATCCAAGGAGAAAATTTAGCGCTTTCTGTAGAGAGCTTTGGGCTTCTTTAAGATTGAAGTTTTCAGCAAGCCAACGATCCCAAACACTGTTAGGACTCCGAAGCAGTGGCGGTCCTAGTTTCCAACTTTGGCATTTCACAATGGTGCAGTACTAAGTCCCTAGACATTATTACAATTGAAAACTCGTGGCGACACTTAAAAATTAAAATCTAGCGCTGAGGTCCAACAAACATCACAAATCTGAAGACAATTTGCATAGAAGAATGAAGTAAAGTATCAACTAAATTATGCAAATCGTTAATTAAAGACTACAGGAAGAGATTGGTTGCTCTTTAAGTGGATAAAGGCTTTGCTTTCTTACTTGATTACATCACGATTCTTCTGACGATCCAGGTTGCGTTATGCACGCCACCCATCGTTTGCAAGGGTGATAATGCAGTCCGTAACCAGCGGGATGGCGAGCAGCGAGTTATCCCAAATTGCACGTAATCGCTTACAACAAGTTTATCAGGCCCTTTCAGTAGGTATGCGTCCAGTAAGTTTCTAAATTTCGCAGTCTCTGTACCGGTGACATTTCAAATGCGACGAGACATTTTGTTGAATAATCTCGTCCCTGGACACCGCGATACTAATAAAATACTATGTGGCTACTGTATCATCACCAGTTTTGATCGGAATTCACATTTCACAACTGCGACCAATAGGGTCTGAGTGTCTGGTCCAGGTCGCCCACTGATGTTGACAGGAGCTAATTCCTTCTAGAAAATTCAAAAAATATGTGACCGTGAAGCGCTTGAATATCGTTTGAATTGAGTACATTTGAAGTTGAGCCAGTCTTTTGTGATAGTTTAAATCTTGCATGCCCCGGATTTTAGCCGTGAACGATATCTGGATAGCCTCGAGGCGCTTCAAGTCTTTCTGTTTGTCACGGCATCCAAAGAGGTGAGCAGTATTCAATCCTCGGCAGTATCAGTTGTTTCCATAAGATTAGCATTGTGTCTGGCTCTCGTGGAGAGAAAGTTCGAAGCACCCCTGCGCTCCATTTCTTACCTATAGTAACATCTGAGCCACGTGACCTTAAAAATGGCATTATCTTGTGCTCTCACCCAAAGATCTCCTAAAATTTGCCTTTTTGTTCGAATACGTTCCCAACTCACGTCGTGTACGACGCAGATTCAGTAGAGGAGGAGTTTTTCCCGTATCATAACAGTTCACATTTTCTTTTGTTGAAGGGCATGTTGTTAGCCGATATCCAGTGAATAATTTTGGTTAGATCCAGTTGCACATTCAGTACGTCCGGAATTGACTGTACCGCTGCTAATTTCCTTGGGTCATCAGCGAACGATGAAGGAATGGCAAGCTTTCATTCGCGCCCCATATCATTGATCATGATGACGAAGAGTATTATCGACTTTATCGAATGCTTTTGCAAAATCTAAGCATATTACGTCCACACTTTTGACTCGGCATAGTAGGTCAAGAATTGAGTCATAATGCTCAAGCAGCTGCGAAAGGGTAGATCGATTATGGCGAAAGCCAAGTTGATTTGATGTAAGAAGTTTTTGCTCTTTAAATGATATACTAGGTGTTTCCACTACACCCTTTCAAACGTCTTCACTACGTGGTTAGCTAGGACGACAGATCTATAGTTAGCTGGATCAATGCTACTTCCAGCTTTAGGAATAAGTGAAATAATAGCGTGCCTGCAGGTAAGGGGAATTACTCCCTCATTTCTATTGATTTCCGCCAGCTAAAGTGCAGAGCATTAAACGGAGTATTAAATGCTGTGTGATTAAAATTTTTCACTATTGAAAATTAGGATATGTGATCTCTTCTTAAACACTGAATATCATTCATTTTCATGAGCATATATAGGCAGAATGCAATCGTGTTCGTACATGTGTTCTCATCTTGTTCAGTAATTCAGTAAATATACTAGGAGCAAAAATAATACGGCACAAATTTTTATTTGCACAAATACTTCCTCTCGCTGGACATATAAAACAATTGATGTCATAATATGACTTACACTATACATAAACAGTTGAAGGTCAACTTCTGGGGGCAGAACGGTAACTTCACAACAGAAAGCGGATAAATGCAGCGAGGAACGGAGCTGTGGCACAAGTGAAGAGGTTATGGCTAAGGCCAGACATTGCCATGTTGCGTCGGAGCTGGACGAGCGAGACTCTCACTTGAAGAGGCAGCAGAAATTGTATGATTCATTGAGCCACATGATTGTGGCCAGCATATCTCAACTGATTATCAAAGCTTCTGCTATGCTCAGCGATGTGAGGACCGGGTATGAAAAGAGAACAGAGAAACGGGTGGCGGGCCCCTGTCTACTCATCTGGGGAGTGTTCATATAAGCTGCTGGAACAGTAACGTTGGTGCTTGCAAGTTGTCTAGGGCGCGCAGGAAGTGGGTCATACATAGCGGGAGGCGTGGCAGTTTACCTCGGGATATAGGAACTGCAGAAAGAGACTAATTATTTAGATCAGCGAAAGGGAAATGGAAACCGATGTTACAGTGTTGGGAGTAGCACAGCAACGGTTTCGTGAGTACTGTATGCACAACGTACTCCATCTATATATTTAAGCTCCGCATATCAGCGGCCATCGATCATGCTTGCGGGCATTCATGACCATCGCTTTGNCCTTTCTTTTTTCTCTTTCGTCTTCTATTTTTTCTCCTCTCGTTTCTCCATTCCTCTACATCCTACTAACATAATGGCAATAGCTCATAGAGGGCCGGGGTGTAAGTCCCGGTGTTTCTTTGGGAATGGGCCTTTTAGTTCGTCTACTGCCGCCTATCTAATCTAAACTAGCGCAAGTGTTAGCGGCAACGGCTCATGGTGAAATCGCCTTAAGTTGAACTGTGATTTTGGAGTTACTTTTCTGCATGTTTGAGTGCAAAATGTTTCTTTAAATAGCTCTTAGCAACACAAGTATAGGCACATTCCGTACACCTGTTGTGTTTCTCTTTAGAATGCCTGTGTGCAACATGGCTCTTTAACTGGCCCTTAGTTACGGAAACATACTCACATTCCGTGCACTTGTGGAGTTTCTCTTTAGAATGCCTGTGTGCAACATGGCTCTTTAACTGGCCCTTAGTTACGGAAACATACTCACACTCACTGCACTTGATACGCTTCTCAGCAGAATGTTTGTAAGCAATGTGAACACTGAGAGAACTTCTAGTCAAACAAGCATAGTCGCATTCATCACACTTGTGCCGTTTCACTCTGGAATGAACATAGGCAATATGCCTTCTGAGATTGCTGTTGCTCTTACAAGCATAATCACACTCCTTGCATTTGTATCGTTTCTCATCCGAATGTTTGTGAGCAAAATGACTATTGAGAGAAATTTTGGAAACGCAAGTATAGTCACAAAACTCACATTTGAAAAACTTCTCTCCTGTATGTTTACGGGCAATATGCTCTTTGAGATTATTCTTAGAAACACTAGCAAATTCACATTCTTTACATTCATACCGTTTCTTGTTTGAATGTTTGTGGGCAATATGTTTCTTCAGAGAATCTTTGGTTACAAAAGCAGATTCACAATCACTGCACTGGTAGCGTTTCTCTTTTGAGTGCCTGTAGGCAAAGTGCCTGGCGAGATCCCGCTTAGCAGCACAGGCGTATTTACATTCGCTGCATTTGAAGGGCTTTTCTGCCGCGTGTTTCGATACAGCGTGCCGCATTGCGTGACTTCTGGTGAAGCAAGAGAAATCGCATTTAGAGCACTGGAACCGTTTCTCTCCTGAATGCTTGTGGGCGAAGTGGCTGATGAGTTGGCCCTTAGTGATACAGGCATAATCACACTCACTGCACTTGACAGGCTTCTCACTAGTATGTGCTGCAATGTAATGGGTGACTAAGGTTTTCTTCACATCCGTAGCAAAATCGCAACACCTGCATTTGTAAGGCACTTTCCCTGAATGAGTGTCGATGAAGTGAGAGTACATATTCTGATAAGAAACACTCACGTACTCACACACACAACATTGGTAACGTTTCCCTCGAACCAGAACGCTAGCAGCGATTGTTCGAAACTTCGCATCAACAAAAAGCCTGCCGGAATCAGATGAAGATGAGGCACACAGCTTGTTGACTGATGTCACAGGATCGGTCACTGGAGCTGGGTCAAGTTTACTCTCTCCAACTGAAGCTGAACCAGCCATATGGGTCTCGATTGAGGGCCCTCTTGCGGGTCCGTCACTATCGTGTGCTGCCGGTACTGGCCCATGGTGTGACGGCTCCCTGGTACCAACGGCCTGCAAATGAAAATAAAAACATGTACATTTGAATAACACTGAGAGAAATTTTGCCCCAAAACAGAAGCATGCAAGTGCTTCATGATGATGCATGCACTTCAACTAAATCCACTGTAATATGGTAATAATCATGTATTATCTTGTATACAGTAATCACACCTAAAGAGTTATTCATTTTTCCTCAATCGTAGAATTTAGACGTTCAAATATTGAAAGAAACGAGAAGCCAGCGTTGTGAGAAACTGAGAAACGAATCGGCCAGAAAGATATTTCATTCCTCCACAGAACGGACTTCATACCCTGTTTTGCACACTTCGAGTGACAAATAATTAAAATTTAAGAATAATAAGGCATAACTGAAACTACTTCAGGTTTATTCACTGTATGCGAGATAGTGAATTATCATTACTGTATTACCCTAATAGTAAAATTAGTCAAAGTACATCATGATGATCATGATGCAGTTGCGAGTTTCAGTTATGGACCAAAATTTCTCTCAGTGAAGCAGCGCTCTTTTGCAGACTGCTCGGCTGGTGGGCCTCGACGTGCGTTCTGCGCGGCTAAATAAAATTATGAGCATTTTTGCAAGCTGCGCTGACATTCGATGTCGGCGCGACTGCCGCTGGCAATAGCTCAGTATTTTGTTGTCACAGAAAATCGAAACACACTATTAACTATTTGTCGACAGTCAAGTAATCCTCAGATATGTTTTTTGACAAATAATCGAAGCCAGACAGAGGTAGCTCCAGCAGCAAGTGTCCTAGATTCACACACTAGCAGCAAGCGTTTGGTGCTGGCAAATACTTTTGCTTAGCTTAGGAGTGGCAAAGTTTATTCGTCTGTTACAACTCAATACATTAATAGCCAGTAATACGTGCAAAGCAGTTAGCCACCAATGAGCCAAAATAGACCAACTGCAACAACATTGTGTACACAACAGCAACAGAGCGAGAGGTTCCCGCACTGAGCTCGGCAGCAACTAGCTTACATCAAACCACAGAAACTTCGCCGCCAATGAGACGGGCGTCAGGTGCTCGAATTCAGCTCCATTTAATTACAAATGAACTGATCTTTATTGACTACACCAGCGGACTCAGCCATCATCAAATAATAGTAAATATTTGCTACAATATTTTTTAGCACAAGTGACACTGATTCATTCATGAAGGAAGCGCCGCAACTGCCAACTTGTGACCACAAGTGAGTGCGGCTGATATCATTGCTGCTGGGCAGCGCAATCCGCTCTCCCATTGAGTTACATGCAGCGAAATAAATGCATTCATGCGGGCAGCCAAACATTACTCGAAATATGAACTGCAGCTTCATAGCTAGGATACATACTGGTGCCATTTCAATGTAGATTTCAGATTTGCCCTTAAATGAAAAGAAAGCAAATTGTACCAGCAACACAATAAATTTTGACTAGAATAATGAATACTTAACCAAAACTATAGTATTCTTCGCTCCTGTTGGTGGTTGGTTCTGCTCAGGAACATCTCATTGTCTTCCTTCACGGCTCTATTGTAACTGCCCAGCGTGAGATCAGAGAGTGCGAAAAACTCTACAGACTTCATACGTCTCCAATAAAGAGATTGTTAATGCACTTTAGCAAGCAGTGCAATAATTTGTGAAGCTCTCCAAATTTTTTTTACCGTCTTTTTCCAACAAAGAGAGACAGGATCGCCGCATTCTTTATTATGACCTAAAAGTTTCCTATTGATCTTCATCACAGCGTGACCGGAAAAGGTACATAAATTTATTGAAACCTCAAAATAACAATAATGAGCAAGTGCATTCCAATCATGTAAGAATGTAGCAAGGCGTAAAAAAATTGCGAGGGTTGTTTATAAAGTAAAATAAGGCACCACATTCCGCTTATATTTGTTGCAACGTAACTCTGTCAGGGCGTGGTACGATTCATTTATGTGCTCAAGGGAACATTAGATTATTTATGATGACTCTGCCGAATATGAATCATGTAGCTTGTGAAATAAAATCGGTGGTTTGGATTCTTAGCGCAGCGTAAAGGCGA
>LQNS02278115.1:4132095-4143294 GCA_001587735.2 Parhyale hawaiensis | reverse complement strand
GGACTTTATCAAAAGCCTTTTGGAAGTTTAGATACACAAGGTCTACACCCTTTTCTTCATCTTTAATATCTGTAACTTTTGAGAAAAAGTCCAATAGGTTTGTTAAGCAGCTTCTTCCATTTCGGAAGCCATGTTGAGTGACAGACTTCTATGATAACAGGATTAAAAATGAGTGGTACACTACGAAAAACACCTCGATAATGACGAAAGTTATGCAGACAACTAGATTGAGGCACTGTCTGTAAAACAAAAGTAAAGTTGGTGATCAATTATGCTGGTTTCTTTCTCATAAAAAAGTATTATTATTATTATTATTAGATTCATTGTTTTACCACCCCAGACGCAACAAGGCGATGAAAAAGTATGTATATAATTAAAGTGTCGACAAAATACAAAATGTTAGCGTTTCGGGATTCATATCCCATCTTCGGAACATGAAATAAAGGATGTTAAGGTTTAAGAAAAGCAATTTATTTTCATGTCAGCTAAGGGCAGAAATTTCAGTCAGTGTAAAACGCGAAACAGAAGTGAGCTTGGAAGTTTTTAATGTTAATGCTTGTACAGTAGGTCGATTTGGAAACAGCAGTCGCGGCGTCAGCATTGTGCAGAATGTACAACCAGATGATAAACGTCAATTCTGGATTGTAATGAGCGTTACAGCTATAGTCATTGTATTGAAGATGGGAAGGGATGGGTTTAGTTTTAAGGACGAAGAGCAAGTGATTCCAAAGTTGTGAATTAAATTAGGTTCGTAAAGTCGTTGATGGAGAAGTCTTTCCGGCTAAAAGGATGGTTGTTTCGTTCTGTATGAAAATGGAGAGCTGAAGGTGTAGCTTCAGCACCTGTTGGGCTGGATAACAGTAAATGTTGGTAAACACGGGCTTTGTAAAGCTGTCTGGTGCTGCCTATACATTAAGCGTCGCAGCTTCTGCATTGGAGCCTGTAGACAAGGTCAGACGTAAGAAGTGTGGGCAGTTTGTCTTCGAATTTAAAATAAGATCCTAAAGTAAATGTGTTTTTGTAAGAGAACTTTGAGTTTATATGCGGGTAGGATTCGGAAAGAAAAACTGTCAGAGAGTTGGCTGTATCGATGGTACTTCTGCCACAGTATGGAAGGAGTGTAAAAATTTAATTCAAGAACAGAAGGTTTGATAATCGTGGGATCAAATATTTTGTCCAAAACCAGATGCCAGTAATGATGTAAAAGGTAGTATGGATAACCGCTGTTCTTGAAGAATGCTCATAGAAAATCTACTTCATTTGAAAAGTTAGACAAGAGGAAAATAAATGATATGCCCTCTCTACTGTAAGTAGAGTTTTGATCGCATTTATTTTAAACTGATCATAGCAGCGACCGAAGAAGCTAATTCTGAGGCCTTAAACGTTGATTGTATGTGAACTGTAAGGGTCAGTTTTGAATCCTGATTTATTATATGGATATCAGTAAATGCTAGTGAATAGTTTGATTAGATCTCAGCACTGAACTTTGTGTCGGGCGGTTTACTACTGAAATAATGTAGAAATGAGTTGGAATTAGTGGGGGTATTTGAGCATAAGGTAGATGTCATCTAAATAACGTTAATAGTGGATAGGTTTAAAATAACCCAGTAATTGTTAGCTAAGCCAAACTGCTTCATTATGCCGTAAAAAATACCTACTAGGGAGGGAACGAGGAATCCATGGAAACTTCTTCGATTTGTTAGCAAAATATATTGCTGAAAATAAGCATAAAACTCCAACGACCAGACTGAGAAAATTTCTGAAAGTGGGTTGGTCCAAGTTGTGAAATGAGTCAGCTTTATCAAAACTTTTGTCATAGTATCTATTATTCCGTCTATGAGTATATTGGCGAACAGGGAAGTGATGCCGAAACTGGATAAGTACACTTTAGGTGGTAATTGAAGATTTTGATGCCGTCTTCAAATTCATAAGAATTGCGCACTGCATATAGATTAGCTGTAAAAAATTCAAGTAATGGAACAAAGAATTTGGTTATCAGGTAGGATGGGGCATTATATACAGCTAGAATTAGTCATAGAGGGATATCAGCTTTTTGGCTCTGTATAGTTTAGATTGTGTATGATTGGTGCCTTCACCAGAGACGGTGACTCTCAGGAAAAGTGTGAAGTCTTGAGACAACACAATGACTCGGTTTTCAGTCGACCCAAACACAGCGATGTTAATGGTCTACTTTTAGAGCTGCTGGACTTGGAGGATCCAGTGGAGGTAGACGACGTGCAGTTCGGGGAAGAGGATATCGCTAAGAGCATTGCGGAGCTCGGACCCACATCCTAACCTGGTCCAGATAGTATTCCCGCTGTTCAGTTGAGAAAGTGCTAGGAGCAACTGAAGACCCCGCTATACTCACTGTGGCGTAGCTCTTTGGATACAGCAGAAGTGCCGCAGTCTCTAAAACTTGGCTCCATTAGTCCAATACACAAAGGTGGAGAAAAGTATTTACCAAGTAACTACAGGCCGGTAGACCTCACTTCCCATGTGGCAAAAGTCTTTGAGAGACTGATTGCCCGGCGGCTGGTCGAATACCTGGAAAACTCAGATCTCCTCAACCCAAACCAGCACAGTTTCAGGAGAGGTAGATTTGCTGTGTCCCAACTATTGGAACATGATAGGTTAATTACGGAGTGGTTTCGTCGGGACATGGCGGTGGATGTTGTCTACGTAGATTTTACCAAGGCCTTTGACAAAGTAGACCATCGCATCTTGCTCCGGAAACTAAAAGCTCTGTGAATTAGAGGAAGGCTTTTAAGGTGGATCCACTGTTTCCTCGTGGGACGAAAGCAGGTTGTCGCAGCCGATAGATGCCGTCCCCAAGGAGCGTTGGTGCTGAGTGGGGTGCCTCAAGGATCAATGCTGGGGCCCCTTTTATTCCTGTTGCATGTCTCCGATATGGACCGCGACCTTACTTTATCGCGGGCGTCTTTCTTCGTTGATGACACCCGGGTAATCAGAGAAGTCTCATGCGTGGAGCATTGCACTGAACTCCAGAAAGACCTTGATAGATTATATATGTGGGCCTAGAAAAACAACATGGACCTTAATGATAAGTTCGAGCTGCTTCGCTATGGACAGCACCCCGAGAAAGAGTTTTCATATCACTGAGAGAGCTGAAACTATTGTGCGATGGAATGCGCTCAGAGATATAAGAGTCGCAGTCCATGATGACGGCAGATTCAATCCGCCCATAGACGTGGTGTCGAAGTCAAATGGGTTGAGCTTGGCGAACTTTCCGGAACAGAGAAGCAAAACCCATGCTGACCTTGATACTGCTGCCAAGTTTAGAGCCATGTGTTGGTTGGTGAAATTCAGAAGCTGGAGGGGATTCAGCACACATTCACGGTAAGGATCTCTGGTTTGCAGGAATTCAACTTCTGGAAGCGACTGAGAAGCTTGCCACTGTTCTCCTTGCAGCGTTGCAGGGAGCGATATCTCATCATCTATACCTGGAAGATAATGGGATTGGGCCCAAATTTTGTGAATGAGGAATTCAAAATCGGTACTAAACAGCACATACGTCTTGATAAGCTCTGCAAAATCCCGTTTTTTAATAGTTAGTTATAGTTAGGAAGTTTAAGACTCCGTTTCCGAGCAGAACGATATCACAGAGGAAAGAGCAAGGGACATGTAGTATGCCAAGAGAAACCGGGAACCCATTCACAAGGGTGTTCCCACTACACAGGATCAACGCGCATGGGAACAGCACATCGGGAAAGAACAGGAAGAACAGATAAAGCATGAACATGTGGGAGTGGCCTGCGCGTTATCAGGCCGCCCCATTATCTGGCCACCGGACGCCGCTTTGTCTGTATGAGCCGGCTTTGAGTTTGGGGCTCTGGGTACCCCCTGAGTTGAAGGAAATTCAACTCTAAAGGCGGATGAGACCTTTTTGGTCCAACGGCATCCCTGAGAGGAGATGAATAGGCTGGTGCCATAGCTGGGTACTCAGTCTACCGCAGTCTGCTCCTCTCTTTCTTCCCTCGGGTAGTACCACCTGATGCTCTTTTCCTTTCCTTTCTCTTCTTCCTCTTTTCGGCCAAAGCCCGTTCTGGTGATGGCAGGGTCTGGGGCGCGTGGATAGCTGGCCGCTTTCGTTGCTATCACGACTGTCGATTTTTTTTGTTATTTTTTTTATGACTTCCTTTGCTTATGGTGTATGTTTATTTATTGTTCTTTGCGTGCCTGATTAATAGATATCCGGACGTGGAAGAGAAAGCCGGTCCTCGTGGTTTTGGTTCTCGCTTCTGCCGGATCTTATGCACTAATGTTCGGGGTTTACATGGTAATTTGGCTGATCTAGCTGTAGCCTCTTCCAATCACGACCTTGTGCTATGTTCGGAGACGCTCGTCTCCGACAATCGCCTTGTTTCTGAGCTGATGATCCCGAACTTTGAAAAGCCAGTGCTGCGGTTGCGAGACTTGCCCTGGATTTAGAGGTTTGGCTGCTTATGTTCGAAAGGGTGTTGTTGTGCCCAAACAGAGTGAATATGAGTGTCCATGCTGCGAGATGATAGTGCTTCGAGTCTGTGGCTCATTCAGGAACTTTTATTTATTCTCAGTGTATCGCCATCCGTCTGCTGATGATAGGGTCTTTGATTGTCTCCTGGATGCAATGGCTAGAATGCAGTCGTCGGATAGGCGTTCTACCTTTTTAAGGGTGACTTTAATTGTCACCATGTGGAATGGTTAGGCTCTGGGAGGACTGATTGCCATGGTCACGCTGCCTTCGACTTTGCGAGTGCCTCTGGTTATGAGCAGTTAGTTGAAGGTCCTACCCATTTGATAGGTGTTCTTGACCTACTGATGACTGATGTTTCTGATCTGGTTGGAGTCTCAGTGGTGTCTCCCATTGTTTCCTCGGACCATGGTGCCCTATCTGCGACGCTGCAGGTTCGTCAGTAGGTCCCCAGAGTCACTGTTAGGCGTGAAATATTTTTGAAGTTCAGAGTGAATTGGGATGCCGTCTCTGGTGCCATCCTTGCGCTACCTTGGGGTGTTGTGAGAGTCTACTGATCCTGCGTCTACTTTGGATCGGCTTCTCTCTGACAAGGTGCGCGCTCATGTCCCTTCCCTCTTCATAACGGTTAGGACGGGCGATGAGCCCTGGTTTGACGATGCCTGTAGGCGGGCGCACCAGTTAAAGCGGGAGGCATATGCCCGTTGGCGTACTAGCCGGTCTGCTGTCGACTTTCAGCTTTTCAGGGAACAGCGGCGTCGGGCTGGTGCTACTTATGAGGAAGCTGAAAGGGAGCACAATTTGAGGTCCAGGAAGTAGTTAGCCTCGTCTGTTAGCGTACATAAGTGGTGGTCAACCTTGAAGAGCGCTGTGCTTGGTGTGAGCTCTTCTGTGCCTATTTTAGTAGGTACTGGTGGTGATCTTGTTGCGGAACCCGCTGCCAAGGAGGACCTTTTCTTGCACTACTTTGATGGTAAGCAGAGCCGGGACCGGGTGCGCATTCCTTTAGCATGTGATCACGAGCCGAGCTTCTCCGGTTTTGCTTTCAGATCCTCTGAAGTGCACCGCCTTCTTCTTGAGCTGGACCCCTATAAGGGCACTGATCCTTCGGGTATGTCTCCTTTCTTTCTTCGGAGGGTGACTGGTGTGCTCGCAGCTCCGCTTGCTTCCGTATTCCGTCGAATGTTGCGGCTGGGCTCTTTCCCGGAGTGCTGGCGTGTTGCCCATGTGACGCCTGTTCCGAAGGGCTCGGTTTCATCCCATACCTCTGATTATATTATAGACCCATCTCGATCACACCTGTTTTGTCGAAAGTTTATGAGAGGTTGGTTGCATCGAGATCGGGTGGTTTTCTTGAAAGGCAGGGTGTCCTTCCCCCAACACAGTAAGGTTTTCGTAATGGCTTGGGAACCTGTGATGCTCTACTTCACATTTCTTATGTGTTACAGCTGGCACTTGAAGGGGGTCATGAGGCAAGGTTGGTACAGCTTGACTTTAATGCTGCTTTTGATCGCGAGAATCACCTTGAGCTGCTCCATAAGTTGAGATTAATGGGTATTGGTGGTTCAGTTCTCGCGGTAATTGGTCAATTTTTATCTGACAGACGTCAATGTGTAGTTGTTGATGGGAAAAGGAGTGAGTTTTTGGATTTGGTTTCTGGTGTTACACAGGGTAGTGTTCTAGGCCCTTTGTTGTTCATTGTGTATACGGCGGATCGGTTTCATCTTGTTAATAATTAACTTGTTGGTTACGCTGATGATGTTACTTTGCTGGCTGTTTGAGATAAGCCTAGTGATACATTAGAGGTTTCAGAATATATTCAGCATGATTTGGAAATGATTGATTCCTGGGGTTCTAGGTAGGGGATGAGGCTAAATGCGGGTAAGACTAAGACCATGCTCGTGTCCAGGTCGCGTACAGTGGGATCTCCTGTTTCTGCACTCATGCTGGATGGTGTATCACTTCCTGTGGTTGACTACTTGGTAATCTTGGGTGTCAATTTCGATCCAAAGTTGACGTTTGAGCCCCACATTCGTTCGGTTGCCTCACATGCATCGCAGAAAATTGGTCTTATGAGACGTGCTTGAAGAGTGTTTTGCTCGGTAGAATAGACACGTCGCTGCTTTAATTGCTTCGTCCTCCATCTTCTGGAGTACTGCTCTGTAGTCTGGGGTTCTGATGCCGATTGCCATCTGTGTTTGCTTGACAAATTGGTTAGTCGATGTGCGTTCATGCTGAGTGGTGTTGTGCCTTGTGATCTGGCGCATCGTCGCACAGTTGGTGGGATCTGTTTTTTGCATAAAATCCATAACTGCCCCAGTCATCCACTGTCTGAGTTTCTTCCGGATCCATTTGTTCGGGTGAGGTATACTCGGCGTACTGGTGCTCTTCATGAGTTTGCCCTGGAACCATTATGATGCAGTAAGGGCCAGTATTCCCGTTCGTTTTTTCCATCGTGTGTGGATGTTTGGAATGGTCTTGATGGCTCTGTCTTTGCTGGTGCGGGTATTGGTAGCCTTAAACGATCTGTACACAGAGCTATTCTGTGATCTCGGATCTTCTTTTTTTCATTCTTATGTTTTCTTCATCCGCTGGGCTGGTTGCGTGGGGTTTGTTAACCTCATGGAGTTTCTTCGTTCCTACATCGCCAGTCTGATGTGATTTAATAATAGTAATAATAATAATAAAGGAGGAAGAAAAGTGGTCACGAAAGAGAAACGTCCCGAAGGCCTTGCTAATGGCTGAGGTCACATCCACAAGCCCCCTGGGGTTGCCTGGCCCCATAGCATAGGATGGACGAACCTAGACTAACCTAACCCTATGGCCCATCCTATGCCCCCTGAGGGGTCCCGTCCTTTAATAATAGGGGGCTGGCAAGTGTGCGAACTAGACATGAACACAAATTTTCGGTAATGGGATCCTGCCTCCCTAATTATTTCCTGCTTGTGCACCGGGAATTTGAAGGGACCCTGCCAACTTTCAAGAAGTAACTGGACGATTTTCTGGCAACAGTGGCGAACCAGCCATTCATTCCAATTTAAGGAGACAAATCCTCTACCCTTATCCGGTCTGCAAGCTACAACAGACGACTGAAAAATTTAGTTTGGGCTATCTACAATATAATAAAGACCGATGTGTATTTATCTGTTTCTTTATTTATCCATTTTCTGTCACCCTTTAACAAAACAGATAGGCGGAAATTAGAACAAGTTGGAGGCTGTCCATGGTCATCCTGTCAAGCGTCATTGAAACTGATTGGTAGAAAATAGGCCATTTTGCAGATGATGGTAAACGGATCTTATCAACGACAGTTGAAACTCAACGAAGATATTGAAGCCTTGGTCTGATTTATGCGATTATTTCTCTTTCCATATATGGAATCCATGCCAAAGTATAGGGCGATCTTATGTCTGAATGCACATCTTGCATTGCCGAAGTTTAAATCAAAGCACTGAAGAGATCTTAATTTTCATTAACACTCTCATTCATCTTGATTTTCAGTTTCTTCCCACAGATACTGTAATTCCGTTGCATTAGCAGCTATTCTTCCAACTTCGCTCCAATCGAAGAAATAGCTTTCGGTAACCAAAAAACTATTGGACATATATGACTTCCTAAGGGTATCTATGATACAAATTCCAATCAACTATTTTGATTTTTGCTGAACTCTCTAAGGAGTGATTAATTTTTTCCATCTCAGAGAAAGAAAATAAGAGTGTCGATGGTCAGTAATTAAGGAGCCGTGAACCCTTATCTGCATGATTTTAAAAGTTGCCAATTGTATTAGGGAAAGCATGATCAATGAAGCAGGATCAACACAAATTATTTGCTATCATTTATGACAGCGCAGACCCCCTAGTCTACCATATGTTGAAGACCGATGTGTATTTACCTCTGAGTAGGTTTATCAGTTTCTTTATCCATTTTCTGGGATGCTTCAACAAAAAAGATAGGCGTAAATTAGCCCAGGCTGGAGGGTGTCATGGTCATCCAGCCAAACTTCATTAAAAACTGATTGGTAGAAAATAGGCCACGTTGCCGATGATGGCAAGCGTAGCTTAATCAGCGACAGTTGAAATTCCAACAGCGGAAATATCAGAAGCTTAGGCTGATTTGTACGAGCATTGCCTTTTCCATATATCGAATGTATAGTAAAGTATAGATGGCGACCTTACATCTGAATGCATTCTTGCATTGCACTTTCATGCATCTTGATTCTTAGTTTTTTTTTCAGGGATGATTTCGTTTCATCATCTTTTTCTTCAAAATTTGAAGCAATTTCCGACGAACCAGTTTTCAATAATAAAAACTATCGAAGAAGTACGTATGATGGCCTAGCGTATCTATGCTACTAAATTGAATCAATTATTCTAAGTTGCTGAACTGCCTGCAGAAGTAATTAATTTTTGCCAAGTCGGAGAAAGAGTGTCGATGCTCTGTGATTATGAAGCTGTGAACCCTCACCTGCAAAATCTTAACGTTGGCAATTGTATGAAGGAAAACATAGTTAAGGAAGCAGGATCAACACACATTTTTTCGCTGTCATTTCTGACAGCGCGGGCACTCTAGTATCAAATATCCACTGTACTTTAAAACAAATTTAATTTCTGCAGAATAAGGGAAAGCTTCAACGCCGCGGAGCTCCATGGCTACAGAATCATTACTTATGCTTCTCAGTGTCAATCTACGCAGGCCTACATACATGGTTTGAGATGCGTTAGGTCAGACAACAAGCGTTAGATTTGAAGAGGTGCATCAGTTCAGATGAAGTGCGTAAGTTCAGACGAGGTGCGGTAGGTAACACCAGTAACGTTTTGTCAAAATCACCCCGGCTGGTATAGCGCTTCAGAGGGTGGCGGAGCGATGGTGAGGGGAGAGGACCTCTTTGAGGCACTTTCCTTCTCTTCTTTGTGACTTCTAAATGATGATACCCCTAAGCGGCTGCCCCCAGTGGGAAGTCCGTTCTCTCCCGACTTATCTTGCGCCTTGACTCACCTGGTTCCTTCGGTCACGTGGTCAACTTATACCATGTTAAACTCAGGCCACTTACCTATTAACATCTCCCTCGACTACCTTTTACCCCCACCTCCTATACCCCTGAAAATGGTCATTAATTATAGCAATGCTAACTGGGAGAGGTTTACTGAGCTCACCGAACAACCCATCCCGGAGCTGCCTGTTCCCACCTCCTACGCTTAGGGTGAGAAATCTACTCTTGGCTTCGAAGTGCTGTATCCCGGCGGGCTGTCGTCGATCTTTTATTCCCGCTCTCTCGGACTAAGCCAAGGAGCGGGATGTGCTTCGGACCCGTGACCCCAATCACCCCAACCTTCCCGATCTCGAAGCCTGCGCCACGAACATCCTGACGGCCCGTGCCATGAAGGCATGGATCGACACAGTCGAACAGTGTGATCATAGCTCCTACTCCTCCCGACTATGGAGTCTTCTTTGTAGTTTGTCGGGGAAACGAAATTCCGCCGACCCTAACCAGCATATCATTTTCAATGGCACCCAGGTGTCTTCTGCCCGTGAAGTAGCTACCGGCTTCTGCATACAATTCATGGGCTCACATCCGCCTCTGGACTGGGGTCTTAAAAAAATTTGTGCTCTTAAAAGAAGAATTTGCAAGCTGCCTCTGGATCACAACCAGGAGTTTTTTACTCCTCAGCAAGTAGGAGCCTCCATCCGAGCCTCAAGTAATTCGTCGGCCGTGTGCCCCGACGGACAAAACATCAAGCATCTTGGCCCCCACGGTCTCCTGTTCTTGACCACTCTTTTCAATCTCTCCCTGGCTCATGCTAACCTGCCGAGCGTTTGGAAGGCAGCCAATATGATCTCCATCCCTAAACCTGCAAACCAATCTCCGACGGTAAATCCTACTGCCCAATATCCCTGCTGTGTCAGGCGATGAAGATCCTGGAGCGCTTTCTCGTTCCGCTTCTTGCAGAGTGCTTGGAGATGTCAGACTCCCAACATGGGTTCCGCTTTATGCGAACGACCACTTCAGTCCTTCCTTCTTCCCTTAGCCCAACACATTGTACAAGGGTTTAACGAACATAAGCCTCCTACTCAGTCGATTGCTTAACTGTAGATTTCTCTAAGGCCTTCGATACGGTCTCCCCCGACTACCACTTGTTTTCCAAGATCACGCGCTCAGGCCTTCCTAATAACCTCATTAGGTGGATCTCTGCCTACCTACGTGAGCGCTGCGCCTCCTGCCTAGGGGCGAGCAAAAAGTCGCCTTTCTGTCCCATGCACGTGGGAGTCTCACAGGGCTCGGTGATCTCGCTGCTATTTTTCGATTACTACGTCTGTAACTTTCCTCAGGTTGGAGACGTCACCTCGTTGTACGCTGACGACTTAACCGTCCTAACCTTCCGTACTAGCGTCCCACGGGCAGCGACTTGCCTGTCACACCATGCTTCAGCAATTGAGGCCTGGGTCGGAGAGCATTGACCGTCTCTCAATCTAAGACCCATTCCGCACTGTTTACGTCTGAGTTACATCAATCCAGGACGGACCCAGCAAACAAGATAGGTGAGTCGGACCTCACCCTGGAATGCAACCCCAAAATTTTGGCGTGGTGTTTAACCCACACCTTTTTTTTGCTGCTCACTCGAATTTTGTTCGCGACATATGCTGCTCCCACTTACGCTGGCAGCGCAAGATGGGGCCAACAGAAAGAGACTATTCCCGACCTATCGGGCCATCAGAAGCGTCATGCTTTA
>LQNS02278115.1:4080161-4095975 GCA_001587735.2 Parhyale hawaiensis | reverse complement strand
TGAACTTGCTTTCATCACTAAAGAAAACTTTAGACCACCATTCTTGAGGACTGTTGACGTGTTTGTTGGCGAACTTCAACCTTGCAACTTTGATCTTCTTACTGATTAGCGGTTTCTTTTGAGGCCGACGTGCACGAACACCAATCTCATTTAGTCGCCGTGATGCTGTGAATCTAGAGATGGTTTCGTCGTTAGAATCATTCATTTGCTTAGAAACAGAAGAGGCAGTAGCAAAACGGTCCTTTAATGCTGTGCGTTGGATGATCCTATCCAGTCTAGCAGAAGTTTTTCTGGGCCTCCCACGTTTCCGAACACTCGAAACACGTCCAAGATCTTCATAATCTTTTACAATTCTTCCAGCAATACTCTTTGAACGATCTACCTGTTCTGCGATTGCCCTGATGCTAAGATTTTGTTTGTGTAAATTAACAATTTTCATGCGTAAAGATTTATGAACTTCTTCCCGGGTAGCCATGCTTGCAGTACTTGCAATGTTTACATATGACGTAGGCAGACTTCTGCTTCTTCGGAAACGCAAGAAAATGGGGTGCCTGAAGATTTAAATTACAATATTTGAAAAGTGTCCCTTAATTCTGCTCACACTAAATTCATAATTATAAGTTAAATACACATAACTTTTTTCTTATAATTCGGATCGTAATAAATTCTTAGCATATTATTAAGTATCCCAATACCTCTTTTGTGTTAAAACTTCAGCATTGAACCTCTTACAGTTTTCAATATATGAAATTTTTTATTTTTGTCCCTTAATTATGCTCGCAACTGTATATGTAGCACAAATACGAATCATACGATAGTGTCGACGAAGTGACGCATATTCACGCACACTAACCAAGCAGCGCACCCCATTCAACACCCCCAACCCATCACACCTCTTAGATCCTTTAGGCGAGACACAAACAGAGGTGAGCAATACGATGGAGTTTCTGCCCTGCCTGGGAACAGATTTGCTGATGCAGCAGATACGGCTCTCTGACATATCGTGCTACACTGACTCACGTACACTTACAGTTTCTCCAGTACCACAATGTACCATAGGATCATTGTACCGTATAGTACCATGAGGCATTGTTTAGTTGCTGTAAGAAGAATTTGTGTATGTGATGTATTTTCCTGCGTAGGTTTTCTTGCTGATCTATCTGTATGTCCAGGAGTGGAAAGCTGAGAGCCGATCACCTAGAGTGAGACTGAACATCCCAGCAGGCGACTACCATTCGCTGCAACTGTAGCAGATTTGATACCATCCTGCAATTGGGTACAATTTAAACAACCACAGGCTCAAGGTATGACTGCAGGCCTTGATCAACTAAATAGCCATAGTTAAGCTCCAATAGTCATTGCTGAAAAATATTGAGAAATAAGAGACACTACAATGCGCTGTTTCAACTGAGTTTAGACGCCGAATACTAACGAACTATTTCTAGCCAGAAAAAGTGCTAGATGCAAATAGTAAGCTCAGAAAATTGCTTTGCTTTGGCATACGTAGCAAGAAATAAGCTAAGCGTTGAAAGCACTGAATGTTGAATGTACTGAATTTACATATTCATACGAGCTGTGTGTGATAAATGATTGAATGCGTTATCGTAGTACATGTGTCGTTGACGTACGAATGCTGGAACGTTCGTAAGTGTGCTGAAATAGTAGTATAATTGTTCGTTTTTCTTTGTTCGAATATTGAATGCAGAACAGACATTATACTTGTCTGTCTCCAAAGGCTACAACGTACTGAGGAAACCGGGCACTGACAGAGTACGTTAACTAATGGTTAGCTACTCTTAAGCGGGCGCGGCCTATATACCTTCGCATGGGCGTGACACATCTTTGGCTGACACAGTGTGGTGGTCGCATGTGGCTTAAATGTTTTCAAATTAACACGTTCGTGGTGGTAATTTTCAATTATTACAGTTATTATTTGAATAGCTAAATGGCTGAAGGAATTCATCATCAGGGTGCGCGAGGACAGAGGTAGCAACGTAAAATTAGTTATGAATTACATAAACAGGTGAAAATATGACTGATTGGATTAAGCTCAATTAGGTTAGGGGGTTAAAATAGTTAGTGTAGGTAAGCTCAGAGCTTTTTAGTTTAACCCTAGCCACGCCAAGCCTAACTCTGCTTCCAGCTTCCGAGCCGCAAGAAAATTTATGCGGGGTGTTTACAGTCTCTAAACTTCGTCAATTTTTGCATTTCTATTTCAATGTCGGTTACTAGATAGCTTAACTATTCATCTTGAAGTTGCAACAAAATATACCCTTTCATTCGATGTATATCATCGTTATATCAAACCGTGTTCTATGAAAGAAAACACAAAGAATATGGAATGATAGTGATAGAAGTAGGCGCTGTACATAGCGCCGCTGGCGCTATGTGTACACAGCAAAACTTTGAGTTCCTAATTTATTAGTGTTGGTCTATGTGCTCATTGTATCTTATCACCTGCTCATTTAAATTTACTATTGGATATGCATCGTTTTTGGCTAGAGAGTGAAGAATTTTGATTTGTTGAAGTTTACGTGAACGCGGCTCCACCAATGCGACAGCAGCACGTGGCTATTGGTTTTTGTGCGCAGCTCACCTATCTCTGAAGCGTGACGTAACAATTCTACGATATTCCTTTTTTATTTTTTTTTAAACTGTATAAAGTCTTCAGTGCCTGTTTGAAGAATAGAATGGATCTTCTCAAAATTTCAACTTGAATTGCCTAAAAGATACGATGTGGTGAAGAAGTTACTGTAAGAAAATTTATGGGCTAGCGTGAATAGGGCTGATTCACGCTAATATTATGGGCCTTTAACATAAATATCAATTATGTGATAGGCAGGGGCATATTTCTTATAACCGAACGTAAGTGATAAATGGTGAACACTATAAGATGTGTCGATATCAACAGAGCAGCAGTGAAGGCCGCTTTTAGCTGCAATTGAATATTTAGCGACCAGCTTTCGAGTGTTGGCGAGCGACGTGTTTCTTCAGTTGCCACTTTGTAACACAAGCATAACTGCACTCACTACATTTATGAGGCAGTTCACCAGAATGTCTAAATGCAAAATGACTGCTGAGGCCGCTCTTTGTAACACTAGCATACTCACATTCACTGCAATTGTAGCGTTTCTGTCCTGAATGTTTGTATGCATAATGACAAGCTACAGAGCTTTTTGTAGCACCACCATAATCACATTCACTGCACTTATAAAGTTTATCACTATCATGATTAGCAGCAATATGACGAGCAAGATCCCTTTTAATAACACAAGCATATTCACATTCACTGCATTGGAAACCTTTTTCTCCAGAATGCTTGCGAGCAAAATGTTCAATTAGAGTATCTCTGGCCGCAGAAGCATAATTGCATTCACTACAGCTGAAGCGTTTTTCTCCTAAATGTCTGCGTGCAGTATGATAGTTTAGTTCTGTACCACTAACGCATGTATAATCACATTCACTGCACCTGAATTGTTTCTCACCCGCATGTTTGTGTACAAGATGACGCGTTAGTTCGATCTTAGTTACACAGGTATGGCCACATTCACTGCACTTGAAGCGTTTCTCCCCAGAATGTTTGCGGACTAAATGAAGTTTAAGTCCCTGTATTGTAGCATAAGCGCTGTCACACTCACCACATTTGTAGCGCTTCTCACTGGGATGTTGGGCCTTTAAATGACGGTTTAGTTGGTGTTCCTTAGCGCAAGTATAATCACATTTGTGGCACCTGAGAGACTTCGGCCCTGAATGCTGGCAAAGAAAATGCCTGGTTAGGCGTTCCTTCCTTACACTAGCGAAAGCACATTTGCTGCACTTATAAGGTCTTGCTTTTGAATGGTTGTGAGCAAAATGTAGAGTGAGCTCACACTTTGTAAGACAAGCATATTCACATTCGCCACATTTGAAACGTTTTAACTCTCTATGTCTGCGGACAACATGAGCTTTGAGTTGAACCTTAGTAGAAGCAGCATAACTGCATTCATTACACTTATAAGGTTTCACTCCTGAATGTTTCTGAGCAAAGTGGGCAAGAAGCTGGCTAACCCCCCAAGTACCATACTCACATTTGGTACACTTGTAGCGCTTCACTTTCAAGTGTTTGGAAGAGAAATGTATATCACGTTGGTATTTTGAAACAAAGGCACGGTCACACTCACTGCACTTGTAGCGTTTTTCTTTTGAATGTCTGGAAGCAAAGTGCCTAATGAGTTGACTCTTCCCATTACTGGTATAATCACATTCAGTGCACTTATGTTTTTTCTTTTCTGAATGTCCTTGGCCAAAATGATTCACTAGTTGTGCTTTGGTTGCACAAGAATAATCACATTCACTGCATTTTAGCGATTTCTCACCTCTGTGTTGATTATCATAATGTTGGAACAAAGTGCTGGCGTTCTCTGTGGCATACTCGCAGCACCTACACATGTAAGGGGTCATTTCTGAATGCATCTTAACAAAATGAGCTCGCAGACCCTTATCAGAAACATATGCAAACTCACACACACAACACTCTCGAAGTTTCACGCTAGCAGCTGCACCTGAAGGGCTATCATTACAAATGCGCCTGTCAGATGAAGATGTGCCACACAGCTTGTTGACTGATGTCACAGAATCGGTCACGGGAGCTGCTGAATCAAGCTTGCTCTCTCCAACTGAAGATGCACCAGCCATATGGCTCTCACTTGAGGGTCTTCTTGCAGGTCCGTCACTATCGTGTGCTGCCGGTACTGGCCCATGGCAAGACGGCTCCCTCGTACCATATGCCTGTAAGACATGCCAAAATAATTGTAAATTTTGAAAGACCTTACCATTTACAAGGGGCTGTAACTAGATTTTAATTGTGTTGATACTTTTCCTACAGCAGCCACGGTAGCAGCATGCTTCCTTTTGCAGCTGTGACACCTTGTACCGCTCGCACGTTCGATGCCCAGCCAGGCACGCGAGCTCTTTACAGATCTTGGTGTGCTGACACGGCAGTTGTGCGTGCATGCACGGCGCCGTGGCGGAACTGCCTTCCTCAGAGATGAGGGGGTGGGGGTCTTGGGTCATTTATTCTTTCCATCAAATTGGCGCCATAGTTCTTGGTGACCCGAGGTCGACTGCAACTACACTTACTCATCTGGGGCCAGTGGGCCTATACCCGCAGCACAAACTAGTGCATGTGGGTTTTCCAGGTGAGGATGTGGTCTGAGTTGACTTTACCATTACTTAACTGACTTAACTGGTATTTGCAATTACAATAAAACGCAAACTAAAAGTTTAAAATATATTTTTCCTCGTGCTTCAGTTGATGCCAAGGAGGATTTTGTCCTGATATTCTCTGAATGTACCAAGTCGGTTTTACTGCTCCACAAGCGGCGAGATCGAAAAGCCTAACGAGACTCGAGATGCTGAATAGGTGTTGGCAGGCAATGAAACATTTCCCTTCTTGGCTGCTATGTGGGGCGATGCTGCGATGAACTATCCATACCCACTCGTGGAGCGGGAGCAGCACGCTGTCTGGAGTTCGCTCAGCTGACTCCACGCTCACTAAGATTCCAGGCAAGATTAACTTGCTAAAAATATGCCATTAGTTACTGTATTAACAGTCAATCCGATGTTTCAGCCTATTACATGGCCATCTTCAGGTATTAAAAGTTTAAAACATAATCCATAAGTATAAAAGAAATAACAACCTCCGCCAAGGAGGTTATGTTTCCGTCAGGTATGTCTGTCACCAAGATAACTCGAAAAGTTATGGACGGATTTCGACGAAATTTACAGGGATTGTTAGGTATGTTAAGAGAAACAAATGATAAACTTTTGGTGAAGGTCCATCCATCCGTTTGTCTGCCCCATTTTTCTCAATGCCATAACTAAAAAAGTTCTTGGTGGATTTTTATGAAAATTACATGAGTTGTTATATATATCAAGAAAATTAAATGATCAAATTTTTGTGATGATTTGTTGGTTCGTTCGTATGTTTATTGCTGTATTTGATTTAATGCTTGTTAGCGCAATGACTCAAAAAATTTTGAGTGAATCTTTATGAAACTTACAGGAATTGTTAATGTTCAAAGATATATGATCAAATTTTGGTGCAGATCGGCAGGTTTGTTTCTAGGTTTGAGTTGTGTTTGTCATAATGTTTGCTACGCAATAGCTCAAAAAGTATTGAATAGATCATTATGAAATTTACAGGAGTTGTTTATAATGTTAAACGGCAAATATGGTTAAATTTTGGAGGAGATTAGTTGATTCGTTTCTATATTTGAGTTGTGTTTGTCATAATGTTTGTTACGCAATAACTCAATTGTTTTGAATGGATCTTAATGGAATTTGCAGAAGTTGTTAGTATTGTTATAAGATATAAATGACTAAATTTTGGTGCAGATCGGAGGGTTCGTTTGTATGTTTGACTTATGTTTGGCATGATGTTTGTTAGCAGCATAACTCAAGGAGTTATGAGAGGGTCTTCAAAAAAATTGCAGAAACTGTTAATACTATGAAAAGGCATAAAGGATTAAATTTTGAAGTTGATACAAAAGAAATCATGGTTTCAGAGCCAATTTGACTTTTTCGACACCGTTGGCTTACTTAGCGGGGGTATGCGCTCTCAGAGTGCTCTAGTTACCTCCGTTAAGGAGGTTATGTTTTCATCATGTTTGTTTGTCAGACTCTTTGTCTATCACCAAAAAAACTCATAAAGTTCTGAACCGATTTGGACGAAATTTACAGGGATTGTTAGGTATGTTAGGAAAAACAGATGATTAACTTTTGGTGAAGATATGTCCATCCGTTTGTTTGTTTGTTTGTCTGCCTCATTTTTCTCAATGCCATAACTCAAGAAGTTATGGATGGATTTTAATAAAATTAACATGAGTTCTTAGATATACATATAACAAAGAGTAAATGACCAAATTTTGTAATGATCCGGTTGTTTGTTCGCTCATTTGTCACTGTTTTTAATTTTAGGCTTGTTAGCACAATAACTTGAAAACTAATGAATGGATCTTCATGAAATTTAGAGGGGTTGTTATTAATATTAAAACACATAAATGATTAAATTTTGGTGCGGATCGGTTTGTTCATTTTTATGTTTGACTCATGTTTGTCATAACGTTTGTTAGCAATATACATAACTCAAAAAGTTATGAAAGGATCTTCCAGAAAACTGCACAAGCTGCTATTACTGTTAAAAGGCACAAATGATTAGATTTTGCAGTGTATACAAAGAAAATTATGGTTTCTGAGGCAATTTGAATTTTTTGCTACCGTTGCCTCGCTTGGCAGAGGTATGCGCTCTCAGAGTGCTCTAGTCACATCTATATTCGTCACAATGAACACAAAAAACTTAAAAATGAAATCTAGAAAACTATCCTTCTATAACACAATGGTTATTTAGATCACACAAACATGTATATAATGAAATTTGTACTGGTCATTACCGCTACAGAGCAAGCACACACACGTCCTAACAGCACCGCACTTCAACACAAAATGATGGTTGCCCACTGGCGCAAGCTGTTGCGGAGCTCCCGGACTATCCGGCAAGGTCCCGGACTATCCTATTACAGTTTGAGAAAATTGAAGGCCTGGCCATATTTAACATTATTGAATGGATTCTTTTGCTCGACACAAATTGCCTCTCATATTTATAATTCAGTAATGTTATGATGGCTGAAACTTTTGGAAACTTATCAATTAGGGCTTCGGCAGGAGGCACGTTCATGTGATGTTGAAGTGAATAATGAAATTTGATGCTGCTATGATTTTATGTTGCTTGCATCGCTTTGACAGGCCGTTCGTCGTATAACCTATGTAGAACGCGTTACAGCACTTCTCAGTACAGTGGACGATACAACTCCTGCCCTCTCAGCGTTAGATTTGGTTGTTCTGCTAAAAAACATGAATGTAATTTGTATGGGATTTAATACGCTATTATCTGAGCTGCAATTAGAAACATCTTTATGCGCCGGTGGATGATGTTTATGAGAGTTCTACTGTCGGTTTCAAACGAGGAAATGCAGTCAAATTAAGACACTAAGCCGCACGGAATCATCTTTTTGTAGTTCCCATTGATTTTGAAACTCTGATTGAGTGCGCTCTCAATTGTGTTCTGGACTAACTCTTTGGGGTAACGTCAGTTTGTGAACACTTGTTTCAGTCTCAGGACCTCGCTGCGAAAACCTAACCATAAACTCGAAAATTTTAGGGCGCGACGGACTAAGGTTTTGACTATCGATTTTTTGAAAGTTAGCAGCGTGTGAGATTCGAAATTGGCATAGTTACCGGTAGTGTATGGCTTCATGTTAATGGAGGTTATAATTCAACCGTCTTCAACCGTCAGCTGAACGTCTAGAAAGTAAAGTTTATTATTTTGCATCGCTTCTTGGTGAATTTTAGAACTGAGTTTGATTTCAATCGCCGGATTAAGTGCTGTACCATACATAATTATTAGCATTGAAAATGGCTAGTATATCGTCTACATATCTATATAAAACACCAGATTAGAGAGTCAATCTTGCGCAAATAAAGTTGATTTTATACCCTGCCGTATAAAAGTTGGTGCATGTGAGGCCTAGCGGTAAGCCAATGGCGATACAATTTTTCAGCAGATATATGGTTCCATCAAACGCAAATGACGTTTCAGTTGTACAGATGGTTAGGGTCAGTAGGGTCTCTTCAGGGAGCTTAGGTGGCGGTAGCGTTTCAATATTGTGGACAGATGCGATAATTATGTTGATCGTGTCGTCGACGAGGACCTTTGTGACCGATGATTCACCGTCGAGGGACAACAATTGTTGGAGCAGTTACAGTGCAATAAGTTGCAAGCGTGCTGAGAGTTCTTCATTTCCAGATTCTACACACTGTGAATTCAAATAAAGGCAAATAATAGTATTGAAGTGTAGTGCGATATCATGGGTGACTGTGCCAGTCATGCTTATAATGGGTCGAAGTGGAGGTTGTTCTTTACTCATGTGTAGTTTCGGTAATCCGCACAGATGGCAATTGTTGTATTCGCCGTGTTTCTGCAGTCGTTTATATAGGGTGTTGTCAGTTTATTTGAACAGAGATGTTAAAAGATTTAGCTTCTATTTTTTGTGACTGGTTAGGTGAACATATAGTAAATTTTGCAATTGGTCCATCACAACAACGTCCCCGCCCTTGTCAGCCCGTTGGATAACTATTTCGGGGTTTTGTTTCAGTGATTTAACGCCAGCTCGTTCTTCTGAAGTTAAATTAGGCTTATTGTGATCCGGAAAGTGTTTTATTCTAAGTTTTCAAGTTTAATTTTTAAATCTTCGCGAATAGTTAAAGTCTGTTTTCTGTCCTCGTATCTTAAATCGGAGAATAACTTTTCCATTGCGATTTTTCGGTTCAGGGGGTCCCTTTTATATTATTCTGATATTCAAACCACGGTTAGCAAGTAAAGTTTCAGATGCAATTAAGGCGTACGAGTAAATGTTCATAATTTGACTTTGGTTCTTTGGCCGAGATCTGGCACGGAAACAACTGTTCGCAAACTGGTTACCCCCAAAAGTTAGTTGAGAACACATTTGAAAGTGTGCTAAATCAAAGCTTCAATATTATTGAGGTCAACCAAGATAATAGCTTGGGCGGTTTTACGCACAATTTAACAGCATTTCCTCTTTCGAAACCGACCGTAAAGGCTGCTTAGATTAGGAGCTACGTTAAGTTAATAGCATATAACTTCATAACAAGCCATACAATTAAATTTATATTTTTTTACCAGGATAACAAAACCTACCGCTGAGAGGGCAGGAGTCATACCTTCCACTGTACTGAGCAGTGCTGTAACGCGCTCTACATAGGTTAGACGACGAACGTCCTGTCAAACCGATGCAAACAACATAGCTATACCCAATCAGAAATTTTAGGTGGAAATACCGATGAGGATGAGCGGAAAGATTGAATTATAGCAAAATACCAGCGTTTTTCCGGAGAAAATAATTTTCAGTGGAATTCCAACCACAAAACAAAGGAAATTGTAAGTGGAATTCCTCATATGTATACGATTAAGGGTGAATTACTTCCATAACCATGGTAGGTTATCAACGGATTTCCGTATGTACGATCATGAGTGGAATTCTTCCTTTTATTTGGGGAAGAATATATATGGATTGCCATGGATTATGACATGGCTAGAATTCCCAACGTAATCGACCAAAATTAATTGTGTGACGATACGTTTGAATGCGAAACATCTAAAAATGCATATTATATTGCGAAAATTGTCCACATTTTCAGTTTTTTTCTTTCCTGACAATGAATTGCAAACACTTGCAAAGTATGTATGGACGCTACCGGCCATGACGTTATTTTTATCTATTGTTCCCGATTTTTTTCGACGCTCCGCCCTTGGTAAACAGCATTACAACCTTTGATCAAATATTGCCATTTATTTTGTGTCTATTCAGTTCATGTTTGTAAAATTTCATCAAGAAAATATTCCCATTAGCTTTATGTAACACGATGTTAAGTTTTACGTAGTATTTAGCCTTACATACCCTGACAACGGGTATGGCTAAAATTCATCATTGGTTTTGTAACTTCCTCTAAACTGTGTAGTATGTCTATATTCCAGCTTAGAGTTAAAGAAGTATATAAACGTGATTAAACTGAACAGACTGGTTCAAGCTCCAGCTCTAGCATCGTTCTGAAGTTTAGAGCTTTTGACCATTCTGAGCTGTACGCCTAACACGCACGTATGAATTAAACTATTTTTTTGTTTGTATAAGCTACTAATCATCAGCAACCCAAAGAAGGCAGCCAGTGCTGACGCGATTTTGTATCGGAAATAATTTACAGATGGCAGTATATGTGAATAGGGAGAGAAATGCTATTGGCGAATACAGGTGGCAGAAGGTTGGGTAAGTATGGAAATATAGTTGAAAAACATTCTTGATTACGGACTACTTTCCTTCCTTAATTATGGTTGGAAACCTTGGAATTATCCCAACCATAAAGGTTGGAAAGTACCTCATAAATGCCGGTAATTACGAATGATTTGCAACCAGGCTCGACCATAATCATAATTGATTCCTACGATAATTTCTGATAGGGTAGTCCTACCGACATCTAATTTCATTGTTCACTTGAACATCACATGAACGTAATAACTACCGAAATCCTAATTGATAATTTTTACAAAATTTTCAGCAATCATAACATTATTGAATTAGAAATAGCAGAGGCAATTTGTATCAAGCAAGAGAATCCAGTCATTAATGTTAAATACAACGGCTTAAAAATTTTTCTCAAACTGTACTAGAAGAGTCTGGAGCCTACCGCAACAGCTGCGCGACCAGAAAGCTCGCGCAAGCGGGCAACCATTTTGTGTAAAAGTGTGGTGCTGTTAGGACGTGAGTGTGTGCTATGTATCAATAATGACGAGTACAAATTTCACTACGCACCTGTCTATGTAATTTCAATTTACCATTGTGGAATAGTAGGATAGTTTCAAATTTCATTTTCAAGACTTCAATTTTAGATTCATAGTGACAAATATTGACTAGTAGATGACTCCTTTCTCAGTAAAACCATAAGACAGAAAACCAATACCAATTTTGTTTTTGAGTCCATAAGAAACTTGTTGGAGTCTCCTCATTGCATGGCTGTCTAAATGCAGATGAAAGCGTCTGCACGTATGCATAAGGGTTTTTGACAGTTTGTACCTCTTGTATCTTGCAAGCAGTTTTTTTACTAGTTGACCGATTCAAAGCATATTTAATTACCTGTGCACCCTGCCAGAGCGAGAAAACTGCTTCAACAGCTCTATAGAAGTGCACTGGTCCACCCAGTTATTATGACTTGGAAAACAAAAACTCAAGGAGTTGGGAGCATTGCGGCCTTTCCAGCGGACTCAAGGCTACAAAGAGCGACAATGAAGCGCCATAAATGCAGTTTCACAGCATCATATGAAGGGATAATCTATTGAACGCATTGCGGTCGCATGGCACTCTAAGCAAATATTACGAATAGAAAAAAGGGCCGTCGCATCATCCTCTAGGGAAAAATTTACAGATACTGGTCGCTGGATACTCTTCGTGAACACACAAAAAGTACGCCCACTACGGTCTCATGCACATTATTTGTGGAGTAAAGATGTTATCTAAAACACTGCAAGAAGTAAATCGGCCTAATACTTTGAATGAAAAACGATTGATGACTTCATAATCGAAGTGCTGAAAGACGAAAACATTTTCTTGTAACTCATATAAATGCTTACAAATTTTCTGCAATGCAATGTCTAGTATCATGGGAACGAGCGTGACAATAATTAGCCTACTTCTGCTGTAAAAAAATAAGGGGCGTGTAATGAATGAATAACACGATTATGAATATGAGCGCATATACTTGTGTAATGACGAAAATATTTTCTAAGTAGGCTTCCCACTTCACGTAATATTAATACAACAGG
This sequence comes from Parhyale hawaiensis, assembly GCA_001587735.2. NCBI lineage: Eukaryota > Metazoa > Arthropoda > Malacostraca > Amphipoda > Hyalidae > Parhyale > Parhyale hawaiensis. The sequence continues at coordinate 4,083,548 of LQNS02278115.1, read as the reverse complement.
AGATGGGAGCAACAAGATGCGATTACATACAATGGACTGAAGAGAGTGATAGGTCACTGCCACGTTCAATTGAGCAGCTTAGAGATGAAATTCGTCCTCAGATTACCATTCAACTTTCAAAATGCAGCTCATGTGTACATCAATGATCGGCTCAGTCACACTGCGCACACCTGTTCATCTGTACAGTACTGACACGTTTTACTGTTCAAATACCCCATACAAGTTAGACTAAATAGGCAACCAAGCCCACGGTCTCACCAACTCATCAGGTGTCCAGTCAATAGGCTCTTCCTTCACGGATATGCAGTCATCATCAGTCAGGTCCTGCTTGATCTGAACATCTTTTACTGCAGCAGAAAGCACAGCGGCAGCGCTGTCACCTGCAACATAAAAGAAAAAACAAATAGAGATTAGAAAAAAAACACAATAAAAACACAATACATTGGACGTGACTGTCTCCGAACAATTTACATTTTAAATGGTGGCAAAGGTTCCTTGGATCAATATTTTAAGGTTGTTTAGGGAAATGAAAGTTTAATAGGTTCATATTTGAAACTAGCCCAGTCATCTAAATACAAGCAGCAATGAGATTTCGGTAACAGCGCAGCAATGGGGACATTGCGGTAGGAACAGACTCACGCAGTTGGGTGGAACAGCTTGGGTTGCTGGGGGGGGGGAGAAATAGCAAGTCTGACTCGAACTTTCGGCATCAGCAGGTGTCAGACTACAATTCAAACTAGAACGCCTCGTGGCGTAAGATCTCACCCGCGGTGGGAGAAAATTTCATCGCCGTCATTTTTAATGGCCGGCTAAGCCTTGTTTTTTAGTGTGGGTCACATCGAGGACAGTCCACCTGACTCCCTGTAAAAAAATCCCGAACATAGTTCAACTCCTACCTTTTTTGGGTGGAGAGCAAATTCGACATAGAAACGCAGCTGCAATCGAAGACTGTTCCAATTCCACAACGTTCCTGTGTCAACTTTTAGCTAATGTGTGATGTGACTTCGCCGATTGTGGGATTTGTAATAACTACAAAGTCCACTATACTGATGTGTCAACCTATCAACCTCGACAGGTCGTAGGCTGTCGTTCTCGGTACATATGTGTGTCTGTACACCGTGCAGTAATTGAGGTCTACGTAGCGGACCATAGTTCAAGATTGACGAAATATTTGCTTGCTTTACGGCGTCATTTATACTTTTGGATAATATGGAATCATAGTTACACCTCACTGTGATATCCTTTCTAAATTTTGCAAAATTTGAAGACCTAAATTTACCAACTTCGTCCCTCCCATCTGATGAGCTGGAGAACAGCAAAACGCGCGTCGTGGATAACAAAATTTCTTCAACTGCTTCTTTTCGAGTTCTGGAAATATTTATGCCATTTCAAGAAAATAATCTATATATATATACTTGAATCGTCAACAAAAACATGATCACCGCTCTCATTTTGTTCGAGGGTGATAATAATCAACAGAGTTTAGGGCACACAAAGTACCAGGATCAATTAGTGTCCTGTCTAATCGTAGTGCCTCTGAAATCCAAATCTCAACTGCTTCAATAGAGAAGTCGGGCCGTCAACAAACTAAAGCAGTAAATTTCCTTTTAGGAACACCCCTGTTCCAGCGGGTAGCCTATCTGACTTTGAAAATTTGCTGCTAAAGACCTCTGACTCAAGATCTGCAGCCCTGGCTGCAGCAGTGGTGACTGGAATAGGTGGATTATATGCCAGGTGATATGGAGAAAGGACTGCAATGAGGCTCCGCCATAACTGCAGAGCTTAGGGCACTTTATAATCTTGTATAAAAGAGCTACAGTATATCTAAATAGAAGCATGTAACACAGTAGGATATTTTTGGGTACAGTGTGACAGCCATGACTTCAGCCATCACTTATGATGAAACAGCATCGGCTGAGTCTCCCAAATAACCGTTACAACCTTGGCAATGGGGGCCCTATGGCTTGAGACACTAGTGTACTTGTGGTGAAACTAGAGTAAATAATTGGCAAGGAGAACCTACATGATACATGAAGCTTCTGGCAGTGATGCTATTGAGATACAATGCACTTGACTGATTCATCGCTCTATTAACTCCACCGAGCAGAGTTTTATCGTCTGCACTAAGCTGGCGAACAGACCGGTAAGACATCAAGTCATAATTGACCATAGCATTATTCTGGGAGGGAAGCATGTCGCTAGTGCATATAACGAACAAGGGACCCAAAATGCTCCCCTAAGAAACATTGAACGCTACCCAGACAGATACACTAACGGACCCGTCTACTGATAGGAGATGCATGCGCTCCGAAATAGGATCTCGAATGATTGACAATACTCTACCACCCACACCTGAAGATTTCAATTTGCACAAGAGGCCCATAGGGTTGAACTCAACGAACGCAGCGCCCAAGACCTACTAAGCAAGGAGCGCTTCAAACCGGCGATCCTACCACCGATTCGCCGAGGTGAGACAGACAACAGAGCGTCAGAACCACTTATGTTCTTTCAATAGGCAAATTCATCCGGTAGTAGCTGCCAGTCCTTTCAGCAAAGCGATGCAACCCTACTAATATTTTAAACACGATTGACGATTCGTCACAGATATAATTCCAAGATATTCTGCATTTGGCGAAACGACCGTTGGGTCATGATGTAATATTTTCAAAACAACAACAACAAAAATAACGAGGTAAGCTCTCCAACCGAATAAAGTGCCCGCAAATTACAGAATCACGTGTTTCCTATTGAACTGATAAAAGCCCAACAGGGTCACAAACAGCCTATGGACCAAGGTCCATCAAGAGCGCTCGTATAGTCCTGGAAAAGAACGTGAATGAGGCGAAACGGGGCCTAAGGTGACATCCTTACAATAACAGCAGTACCTCCCATCTGTGCTACAACAAATTTATAGGAATCTGACATTAAGTAGAAATTTTCATATCGAAACTGAATTCGGCATTGTATCTTATTAACTACGTCACGGAGGTTGTATTTTTCCTTGCATTTTTCTTTTCTTCAGTTATTCAGCAAAGCAAATCAAAAGTTTATGGAGGACCTTCGAGCAATTTGAAAAGATTCTAACGTCTCTCACATAGAATAGCGATGGCAATGATCCGTCAAGCAATGAGTCTGTTGGCACGTTTGCAGTCAGTTCGCGACATAACGAACAAAATTTACAGAATTTACAGAAATTTTTAGGAATATCACGAAAAAAGTTGACTAAGTTTTGGTGGTGATCTGTTAGCTTTTCTGTTGACAAAGTTTTTAGTGGAGTTAACACTCACCGAGCGCCATCGATGTCGTATAAAACTTGCTCATTAGATGCTGTCGCTCTTCCGGTACAGAATGGATAGAGTGTTGCAACGAATTTTTCTCAGTGGCTCG
>LQNS02278115.1:4056683-4072564 GCA_001587735.2 Parhyale hawaiensis | reverse complement strand
CTCTAAGATCGATAGGTAAGCACAGAGCAGCAGCTAAGACCAGAGCACAGTAGTAGATGTTAACACTAGCACGAGTCGTTACATACTGAGGAGTGCTGCTGCTGGGACCCTGAGGTACTAGGGGGCGGAGCCTAAGGGGCGGAACTCGGAAAAAAAAGATGGAACACCAAAAGCTGTCTATGAGGAGGGTAACGCCTCAAAACAGTTCTAAACTACCATTTAGACGCCCCAGAGTTGGGCGCTGTCGCGGGTCTGGTGCTAACGACAGAAGGTGTTCTGTCGGAGCGAGCCTCTGAGAAAGAGAGAAGACGTTTGCCTTGAGGCAGCAGCCAGGAAATGTTAGCGGTTACAATTCATAGTGACCGAACGTATCAGTGCCCGATGAATTACTGTCTAATAGTGGGGTAAAAACTTCACTACTCTCATTATTATTCATGACACCGATTCTGTCACTCTCTTCGTTCAATAATTTTGGGTGCACAGGGGGAAATGGGGATAAACAAACCTTAGTGACGGAGAAAATCTTCGTTCTGTTGCTCAACTAGGCGAATGGAACATTCGTAGAGCGTGTTATCACAGATTTAAAAGAAAAATCATTGGCTAAATGCGTCCGTAACTTTGAGGGGTTAATACTGTATAGGCAGACAGGTAAACTGGCTCCGTAAGAATCAAGAAACAGAAAACGAGGTCTGATAAGCTGCCAAAGCGCAGACCAGACTTTTGACAGAAGCTATGAAACTCGAGGGATAACACCCAAACTTCTTCCATTCACAATATAATAGTACACAGTGGTTGGTCGCTCTCTCTCTCTTGGTTGGTCCGTCTCTCCGTCACGCGGTTAAGGATTTAGATAGGATAAAATTCATATCAGTCATTGGAGTACTGGTTATAATTATAGCTTCTGGGGTATATAGTCAAAAGTGGAAATACTGCAATTTCTGAATATCGCTTAGCTTTGAAAAATAGCTCAGTAGTTATTGATATGACGATGATGATTCTTCTCAGCGTGGTAGATAGAAGGTGGTATCTTTTACAGGATTTTTGATCCTATCGGACATAAATTATAGATATATCGCATATATTTTAGCTGAATTTCTTAGTAGCAGTTCGAGAGGCTCAGTCTTGGTTGAGGTTTGCTTTTCTCTCTTCTCGGAGCCTTTCCTGCATAATCCATTTTGCTTAGGCTTTCTTTAGCTTAACGTTTTCGCAGTAGTTGAAACTTCATGTTGGACGCCTCTCTATATTCAACTAAGAGCCAAATTTCGCTTGCAAAGGATTACCCATCGGTTCGTATCCAGGTTACGGTAAGCTCTACGCATTCCAGTAAATTCTTTTCACTAAATTATATTTTCTTGGTGCTGCTCAACGTTTGACCAATTCCAAACTGATATACGTACCTTATCTTGCAGGAGGAGATTTTGCTCTCGAAAAAATCATGGCTGTACAACTTTCGTTTCATTAATTTAATATCACGCCTGCACGTATGAGACCCATTTTACAGTAAAATACTGAGAACCGGAACAATAAAAATCCTAATAACAAAATTATTCCCGTCTTTTTTGACGGCCGGGCCCCCTAGTATTATTATAATCAGAAGTTTACGTCTCTGTTTCACAACAAAGGTGATATCACAGAAGAAGAAAGAGGCAACTTATAGTATGACGATAAACACTTGAAACCCATGTAAGAGGGTGTTCCTACACAGGATCAAAGCTCAAGAGAACAGCAAGTAGGGGAAGAAGAGGAAGAACAGATGGAAGAAAGATCAGTTGGAGTATGAGAGAGGAAGGATGTAGAGTGGGCACGAAAGACAGACGTCCCGACGATCTACGGTAGCTAATAGCTAAGGTATTCTACAGGGTCCCCCTGGGAGCGCTGCTTCCCATAACATAGGATTACCGAACCTGAATTAACCTAACCCTATGGCCTATGGCTCATCCTATGCCCTTGAAGGTACTTCTTCCATAACATGGCTACAAATATATTAAGCACAAAGTGCGGACAAGATAAATGGCTAGTATGGACAGCTCAACATTGGCTGCAACACACGCCACAATCATGTCCTGAGGAACAGAGCAGAAGCACAAGACTGTATTCTTCGTACTGAAGTTTGCGTGTACCCCCGAGAGTAGCTAGTTAGAATGGTGGAATAATATGAATTAAAATCAGGGGTATTCTTGCCCTCACAGGAAAGGCATTCTTTACGATCTCCCACTTTCCACGATTGTGTAGCTACGGTAGTATGGGCCAGCACGGCTTCTGCAACAACAAAAGCAGATCCCATTCAATGTTGCAACATGAAAAAGAATTTTGGCACGTGCCTTTAGTGTTGCGCCTATGGCATGCATAAATTACTGTTATTGAGACCGTATTGCAGTAAATTATAATCCTGATAAGTCTGCCACGGTAAACACAGAGAACTATCAATAAACTATCTTGGAAATTAACGAACGCTATAATATTGTATGTTGTTACTGTCAGAAGGAAGGTTGACCGACACATCTACAGAACGTTTTTATAATGCAAGCCTTTGATTACTCCCGACCGCAGCCAACCTACCAACATTCCCTTCAGCAGCGCAGGCAGCAGCAAGTTCTTCAAAAGAATGTTCTTCCTTCACAAAATCTTCGCTCTTGCAGGTGAGGAGATCGTCCTCAGCAGGGCTTTGGTGGGCAGAATCGGCAGCGCCTGAAGGCCCACAGATTTTGGCATCTAGAAAGAGAACACAGCCATGAATTCATTAGGTCTATGGCGATAAGGCTTTGTAATACCGACATCATGTGCATCACATCGAAGTAAAGAAGTAACATAGGATCTAACTGGTAACATTACGCACAGCGTGTCAGGTAAACACAAAGTGTCCCTTAGAGCAGCTGTGCCTCACCTGCTGAGCAGTCAACTCCAGCATGCAAACTGGCGGACACTAAAAGCTCAGAATTAGACTGTCCCTGGTCGTTGTGCAGCTCAGGGAAGATGGGTGAATCTGCGGGACATTCTTCCTTAACTGGTGCGATGTTAGGCTGACTGGCAGCTCCAACCTCCACTGAGAAAGACGGGCCTCTTATCTGGATCTGATACAAAAACAAAGCAGAAAAAACTAATACAACTTTGGCTTGTTAACTAAATGCAAGCACGCTATTTTAGAAATTACAAGCTGTAACGTAAACTAGCAATATAAGTTTCCCTCAGTTGTATGAAACTGCAACATCACGATATAGCTACATTCTAGTGAAGCAAGTATGAACATAAAAGCTATTCCAGTCACTTATAAATGGATATCACTCACTAAAGTGATCCAGCAGAAATACAACATGGCCAAAGCATCTGTAGATTTCTTAGTCTCGGAGGCAAAGTACGAGAGGAATTCAAAGTTATGAGACCGAGGCGAGTTCTTAATCGAGTTTTGGGTTCTCTGATAAGACGGGTCATTCTGAGACAACTGCAGTCTAATCAGCGAAAATGGTTCAAGTATGGGGGAGGTTGTATGGATCAAAGCGAAAGTAAATTACGAAAAAGTTTGGACCTTTAGCTACGATGAGATCTAATAAAAGTAATGGAACGTCTCCTCAGATCTAGGAGCACTGCTGACATGGCCGGTCTATTTCTTCTGAGGGCGGGTGACGGAGTATCAAGAAGAACTCAATGGAGTTGGTCAGTCCATATTTCATTAGCGACACATATTGGGTGTAAGTCATTTCTCTCGAGCTATTTGTTAGGCAGTGGAAAGCCTTGAAAGAAGATGTGTCAGTCAGCTGTTTGTTACCTATAAGGGAGAGTTGGCTCATTGTTTGGGTCAGGTATTGTTTGATTTTCTATAGGATTTACTGTTGTTTGATTTTTGTTTCTCGTTTCGTACTGTAGTGTGTGTATTTTTTCCTGACAGCTAACTGCGCATCTTTCGGCTTAAATCTACGAGGGATAATTTGGGTGCTTCTTTGTGCAGTCACAGGTTGTGTTTGCCTCCTTGGTGAGGTGCCCACTATCCTGTAGCTGCTCCGGCAGCAGGCGGCTACCCAGGGTAGTTACATGCAAATGTGTGCTCTTACATGAGCAAGGTACGGGGCTTCAAGGATTGATTCGATCCAACTGTGACTATTATTTGAGTCATCAAGGCGGGTAAATTCGTAATATAGTAATATACAGAAATCTAAGGTAGTAAACTCTTGCGAAGTTTACTGACTTTGCAGCGTGTTTTCAGTGTTGAAGTTCAAAAGATGCGCAAGAACGTATATAATTTATATCTGAACTCGAGGATGCGGTAAATTGATATTATCCAAAACACTGAGGCCACTATCTCCCTGATGTAATCCTTTGCTGGCTAAAAGCTAGCTACTTCATTAAGCAAAGTTCAGCATAATTGGTTCAGCAATTTCGCTCTGAATAAATTCTTTCACAATATAAATTCCTCTCGCAGGGGTCCGAGCAGCGATGACAAGCTGATGGGCAGCTAAGAGTCTCACCAGCACAGCGGGTATCCCGTCAATGGGCTCTGCATTCACAGCTCTGCACTGAAGATTAGCAAATTGCTGCTTGATGTGAGGAGCTTCCGTTGCAGAGAGTGGAACAGAGGCAGCCCCGTCACCTGACACCAGCGATGCGACACTGCCTTTAGTAGCGTGCAAAGCAAAGCTAATGTAAAGCAACATAAATCTCCTTTCTGCATGCAGACACTTCCATTAATAAGTACTATAAAATGTTATGAAAGTAACAAACTGTAAATATCTTCCATAAAACATGACGAAATTAGGCACTTTAAAAAAATTGTAAAAAATGACTGCAGTAGCAATACAAGTAAGCTAAATCTTAGTAAGAAGAACAAAACATAGCTCACTGGAAGCGGTTGCCCGCATGACATGGCTGAACCTAAGGAGTCGTGCATTGGACCAGGAGATTTGATAAGAAAATTCCTTACCACTCAAGAACCAAATTCAACCAATACCAATTTGCTTTCAAAAGGTTTTCAAGCTTATATAAAAAGTTTTAGTACGTAGTTTTGTCTTGAAATTAAATCCATCTTTCTCAAAAATGCATTAGTTATCGGTACTGCCCAACTTTCATACCACCGCAAGCTAAACTGTAAGATCCCTCTACTCTTTATGCCCACACTCAGGGTCTTGCAATCCATCTGTACATCTGAGTGATTGTCCATGCAATGTCAAGCTGGGCGGCCATAAAATTCTGACCAAAGCGAGTGCTGCTGATGCCAGTGAAGTGAACGTGGCTACACAACTCGCTTTTGCCAACAATTTACCTTCAAATCTAGCAGGACTTGACTGAAGATGTTTTGAACAACAGACATACCGCTGCTATGGCCAGGCTATAGCGCTTACACTTGTGTCAATATTGATAGTACCGTGATACGGAGACCCATAAGCGAAAATTGAGCTTCAAGTTAAAAATAAAGATGCAAATTTCAAATATAACAGAGCCCGGCTCTCGGCAACAACTTGTCACTCCTCATATAGCGAATTGTGTAACATTTGTGTCAACATCACCAGACTGGCTAATATTGCGATAGCAACTGCCCTCGGAGCTTTTGCTATGCTGAACCGTTGGTGGAATACAGAGCAACTGAACACTACAGAGCCTCTAACCCATCTACTGCTACACAGAAGCCTGCATTAGCCAAACGTCCCTGCATTATACACTCACTATGAGGCCTGTTTCCTGCCACTGACGTCTCTTGTTTGCAGTGTCCATGATACGGAGCTGGAGCTGCTACTGCCTCAGACATTGGCAACTGATACAACAGCACTGAAGGCTGCCTGAGCATTACTGGCACTGTAGTACAGCCATATATAGAAAAGCCTTCAGCTGTCTCAGACACAGACAACTTGGGCAACAATACTGAGCACTGCCCCAACCTTACTGCCGAGGCAGCAGAGCAAACATCTGCGGTACTGTCACCCATGGCTAGTGGTCTGCACAACACCCAACAATACAAACTCAACATTAACAGCTGACCAATTGGTTGTAACAACTACAGCCTATAAAACAATTTCCACGTCCCATTCAATAAAAACACTACTGCTCGTGCGCCAGAAGGTTGCACGGCTGCATTTGGTGTTCAGTAGCATAATTTTGGCCCTCACGCAGAACTGTGTCGATAGCATGTCATACTCAATGTGTGCAGTCTCGGGGCACCTACTAACTTGTGCTGATCAAGTCTTACTCGCCATTCAAATGCTGTGTCCAGATAACAGGACATTATTCATTTGTTTATTTATTGTGAATCAAGCAAAATTCGCAACTATCACAAGGACGACATTGAATTTATTTAGGTAGCATCTCGCGTTCTGCCACGCACCAAGTGTCAAAAGTATATATTAAGTGAAATAAGCAAAAATGACCCTACGAAAACTCAGATGCACGATGAAAGAGTTCCTATCATATAAAATTGAATAGGAACATATCATACAACCTGGGGTATTATGTATAGTGAACACCGGTTACCACTTCTCCCCAACCCCAATTACTCTATTGCAGGGAGTCCCACCATAAAATGAAATAAATTTGTGTTGGTTGCCAGCTCGCATCTCCACCCCAATATGAAGCACTAGATAGGTGACTGCCGCCACTTTACATTGGAGACAATTGGGTGCCCAACTTGTCAGCTCAGCCGCTATTTGCTGTCCAGGGCCCGGACGATCATAAGTTGGCTAAGTTTATGTAAAGTTCTGAAAAATTTCAAACGTGATTAAATTAACGTTTCTCTACGATAGTAGTAAATTGAAATGTTCAAAGCAGTATTGCGGGAACGTGGAAGCTTTCATAAGTGCATTCTTAAAAATCGCAGTCAGGCTCCCTCAGTTTAATGCTTGCTATAGTCGACTGCTGTCCATCGTGCTATCTTTAGTTCGGGTGTTTGTCCCGTTGCATAGAGCTGAAGTACGCTGTCCTTGGCAAGCTCGTCCCCCTGTGAAGCAGCTGAGAAGTATGTTGTGGAGATGCTATCTGTGGAGGCAGTATAAGTTTTGTACGAGGCAGGATGGCAGAGGTGCTGTACGAGTAAACGATGCTATGAACCAGTTCCTCGCAGTCAATGCAAGCTATTTTAATTTTGTGAGGGGCGTGAGGGCCAATTACGAGAAGAGACTAATGAAAGTTTCTACATCTCAAAGATATTTACTATAATGCGAGAAGAAACAAAACTGGAAAGTTGTCGGTAGGTCCCATAGAGCTTGAAACTGGTTAGCTGATTTATGATGCTCAACAGATGTGAGGGTGATTTGCTGAGGCCTTTAGTTCTGTATATGAGGGTAGTGATCCTGACCAACCCATTGTCGAATGGCACTCGGACGGTACCACTGAAGATGTCACTTTCACTGCTTATGATGTGTACTCTTTGCTGAGGTCTGTTGATGTGTATAGTGCTATGGGACCTGATGACATGCATCCTAAGTTGTTGCACTCACGTGCTGGAGTGCTGGCTTATCCACAGTACAGTATCTCTGTGATGTCTTTGGCATCTGGAGAGCTGCCAGCTGGTTGGTTGCAGTCAGCAGTGGTTACCTTCTTCAAAGCAAAATCAGGCAACGATTGCCCAAATTACTGCCTTGTGAACCTAACCAGTGTCTGTTGCAAGTACTTGGAGCAGCTGATAGTGAGGGTTTTTCGAAATACTTGGAACACGGTGGCTTTCTTTCAGGGCACCAGTTTGGTTTCAAATGGGGGACATCTACAGAGGATCAGTTGCTGCTCACTTATGCGGATGTAGTGCAAGGCGCGGAGCATGGTGAAACACTGACGTTGTGTTCCTTGATTTTTCTAAGGTCTCTGACAAGCATTGTCACTCAGTGTTGCTTCGGAAGCTGTGTGACCTAGAGGTTGGCGGTGTTCCTCTGTCGTGGACTGCATCAGTCTTGCAGGGTCTTTCTTTTCGGATGTGTGTTGATGGTTGTTGTAGCGATGACAGGTAGTTAGTGGTGTTCCCCAAGGCTCAGTTTTTGGACTCTTGTTATTGATCTAGGTTGTTTCACTGATATCCCTTATGTTCTACTCTGTCAATGTATTCGCAGATGATTTTAAACTTTGTGCCTTGAAATCAAGGTTCAGTTGATGGAGTTGATGAGTTGCAGAGAGATCATCTGGATGTTCTGGTTGATGTGGTTTAAGTCATGAAATTTGATGCCGAATCCCGAGAAGTGGGTTTTGATGAGGTTTTGTCGTGGTTTCAATATGAATGAGTATGAGGCATGTCCTTACTTCCTGCAAGAATTTATGCTGAGTTGTGTTCATTCACAAAGAGACTTCAGGGCTACCAAAGATTTGGACCTTAATTTTCATGTCCACGTTTAGGCACATAATTAGTAAAGCATCTGCAGTTGCGAACAACTTACTGAGATCTACTGTCTATAGGAATCCTGATTTTATGGGCCCACTATATGTTGTTCATGTTAGGCCCATCTTGGATTACTCTTCAGTTGTCTGGAACACATGTTATGTTGATCTGAGGCTGCTGGAGTCAGTTCAGCGAAGATGGACTAAGTGTCTGGAAGATTGTAGGGATCTAAACTATGGTGAAAGATTACGACAGCTATATCTTTTTACAGTTATGGGCAGGTTGTTGCGTGCAGATGTGATTAGTGTTGGAAAGTCCTTTTTGGTCATGGAGGCAATGCCGATATGGCTGGGTTATTTTTGAGGGCTGATGGAGTGACCAGGGGCTACTCAATGAAGTTAATTCGTCCATATTTTTGTACAGATGTTAGGAGTGAATCATTTCCATCGAGATGTGCTAGGCAGTGGAATGCTTTGCCTGAGGATGTTGTATCAGCTAATTCTTTGGTGGTTCTCAAGAGAAAGTTGGCTCATCCCTAGGGTGACGTTTTGTTTGACTTTGTCTAGTATTTTTGATGGTGGTTTTGCTGCCGTTCTGGGTTGAAGTGTTCCTTCCTGTTGAGAACCTTGTTTGCTGTGTTTGGGGAGGGGGGGATGATGCTATGGTGGGGTTTTGACTGACCATGCTTGTGCTTCCAGCTGTGGCGTTACCTGCACGGTGTCACATGTTGGTGTGTATTTGCATTGGAGGGGTTGGTGGCTATTGCTCTCGTGGGGGTCTTTGTGGTGTCACCCCTGCTCACAGTTGTTGATATTTATTACTCATTAAGGAGCTACCTAACTAAAATGGGCTCCATTGTGGCAAGTAGCTACCCATTTTTCGGTCTGGCTGCCTTGTTTTGGGGGCTTTATGGGCTAGGTGTTCATCTTTGTTTATTGTTGAGCTTTCGGATGGCCAACTGCCCACCTTTCAGCTGATTTCTGTGTGGGCTTGTTTGTGTGTTTGCTTGAGTTGGAGCGTGGAGCTGTGCTTGCCTCCCAAGTCTGGTGTTCCTTACTCTGGGTTGCTTTGGCTCTGGGGGTCTGCTAATGTGAGTTACAAAGTTGAGCCAATAGGAAGGCGCGTTACAAATAGAGCTAGAGCAACAGCTGATCGGCGTGTTGATGATAGAGGCTCAAAGTTAATGCTTGGTGTTTAGGCTACAATTACTATTGTGGATGCTGTAATTGCTGCAGAGAGTTTAAGAATTACCTTGGCTGACCATAAATCTATGTCTGATCACTTAGTTTAAATGATTGAACTTACAGCTGTGAATAGGCAGCAATAACCACCAAATTCATAGTTACAGCTGTTATGACTATTGCATTGCTTATCCTTAGAGCCCCGACATTGCTTGAAATAAATGCTTAACGCTTATTTTGCTTGAGCCTAAAATGCTGTAAGCAATACCCAAATTGTTTGCTAGAGGGTAAAAATTTTTGTTAGTGCCTAGAAATTTTTGTTAGTGCTTGGAAATGCTTGATAGAGCTTAGGTTGTTCCGGCAATTAGCCTACATTAAAATTGTTCAGAGACCTTTTTTTAGTTTAAGAAGTTATCGAATACCTGCCTATTTATTGTACGCAACAAGCCAACAACATACGAGAATAGTGCGTACGTAAGGCGTCTTTTTGTGGCTACATTCGTGATCAAAATCAATGTGATCATAATCAACGTGATTACTGAAAAGCACAAGAACCTCCAATGATTTTGAAAACAAACCAGAGATGCCATGTCTAATTTCAATATTTGGATTCCAATCGTATCCTCAAAAGACGGTAAGGAATGGATTTTTAGAAATTTCTATTAATTTGTAGTCAATGGATAAGTGAACTAGCAGTGTTTAATGCATTTTGAACAGGCACAGGCATAAAACTAGGAGCGTGGGCACACTTACGCCGAAGTTTCATCGCAACGCAACTTAATATTCGATTGCGCTGGAGCACCCTAGGCTTCGGGTAAGACTGAAAAGAATATATAAGATATTAGTCGTTTTTTGCAGTTTGTACGCTATAACAAGCAGCAATGGTGAAGCTTTTAGAATATCTTCTAGTTCTGTGTTAGTTTAAAGTTGCAATGACGCATAGTTTTGGCGTGACATTCAAGCACCAGCAAGCACCATTCAAGCACCGGCAATGAGACGGAAGAAGGGAAAAGTTGCCTGACTGAGCAATTATTGCAATAGTGCGCCCACGCTATAACAAAACTACAATTCTGGAAGACAGTAATACAATCATAATAATATTACCTATCCAATTTATCCTTAAATATAAGAAAACGTCAGGAACTTTGCACCATAAATTTTGAATTTTTACTTGTGAAACGGCTGGAATTATTATTTGATCATGCACGATCAGCCCGCTAGTGAACTCACGGTTCGATCAATTTTCACCAATGTCCACGGTGGATTGCTATTAGAATCACGCCAAAACGTGGTCACAAAAACACACGGTTCATGCAGAATCAGGTAATATGATCCGTAAGGCGGTCACAAAAAGACGCCTATAAACACTTCATACACTTTACGTTACTCTGTGGCACAACTCTGCAAAAAAAAAAAAATGGTGTGATTTCTGTAGCTTTTCACATGAAGAGCCCTATTTTCCCAACAAACTTACAAACTTTTTCAAGCTAGCCTATGTCGACTGAGTTTAAGGACTGAAATTTATTAACAATTTCTAACTGCCATCTGCAACTGTTGCTTATCTTGAAAATAATTTAAAATGTTTTTTCCATTCCGTCACTGAAACTTACAATTACTATAATTGAGACAAATCTGTAGGCTTACAGTGGGAAAAACGATAATTACATGATGGGTGTTACCTTTTGTTAACTAGAGCGGAACGCCGAAGGTCTATGCTCCGAATAATGCCCGCTCACAGTTGTTTCTCGTTTTGACAGAGCTTCAAAAATGTTTGAAATTATATCCTTTTTTGTTTTAAGCACTTATAATAGGAAAATGTATTCTTATTTTCCTTTGTATTTTTCCCGTTTAAAGTACAATGCTTCAACTCGTCAACAAAAGCGCTTATTTTTACTTCTTAAAGCGCTTAAACAATTGCTGCTTAATGTCCGGGCTCTTCAAGTTATCATTCATCTTTCCAAAAATTTTCATAACTACAGGACCGAATATATATAGGCATAGTCCCACACATTTATTTCAATGGAAGTCCACATTTCCAGCTGAAATTATATTTTTATAAAAAGTGCACAAAACTAAAGCAGAGATTAAATTTATATAGTATTATCAGGAATCAAAATTTACTGGCAGTATGTTGTACAACTATTTTTCAAGTTGTGCAGTGAGTCAGGAGAGTCGCTATTAGTCTTGTCTTATATGGGTGCAGATTGACCACCCAGGTTGCAGAGAGTTGCTGAATGCTTGCTGAGATTTGCAGCTTCTTGAGCTTATTGGGCAGTGTTCTACTCTATCAACAGAGTTATGTCTATATCGTCATTGTTTTATATTCACTGCCACTCATGGTTAGAGATCAACTACTGCGACGATTTTGGACAGACATGGACCGGGGCCTTGGCGACCAAAAATCAAGTAGCCGGGGCCGGGGTTGAAGCCAGGAACACCAAAAATAAAGGTATTATTTTACTTTACCTCATACATTTTCCTTTGTTTTGCTTTTCTTGCTTTTAGTATGTTAATTGGGTCAACTGAAGATATATAATTTTGAAGTTCCCACTGTTTTTCTACGGGAGAAAATAACACAGGCTAGGTAAGGTTAGGTTAGGTAGGTTTGGTTAGGTTTCTACTAGGTCGCTAGCAAGCTAATACCGATGCCGGTTATTTTCTCCCTTAGAAAAACAATGGGAACTTCAAAGTCATAAATGTCGGAAGCTAAGCATCTGCCACGGAAACGTTATTCATGTTTTCTTAATTAAATTGACCCTATTAACATACTCAAGGCAAGCAAAACAACAAAATCCATACGTGAGCTCAAGTAAAAATTTATGTGATAAAGTATATGATAGGGGCCGGGGTGACCAATTATTATTACATTGTGGGTTTTGGCGAGGTGTCAGACACGATGACTGCTATATAGGCTAACAACGATCCAATTTTTTATGATATACAGTAATATAGAAGTCGAATCGAACTCAGATGAGTTCTATTAGAACAATGTTGGCTAGGTGCACCATGTCTGGTAGGAAATGGGGGCGAGAACATCTTCAACTCCACACGGTTTGGCCGAACAAAATCGCTCAGCCGTGCGACACAGTGAGGGAGATGAAAAACGAAATCAGAAGAAGACAGAAGAATTCCCCTTCCGTGGCCCTCCACATCAGACCCATAGGATGGATCGCTTACCACTCACCTCACGAAACAGAAGGAGAAATATAGAGAAACAACCTAACTTAACAAAACTAATCTCAGCAGGAGCTGCGGCCAGGTTAATTTGGTGATTCTTGAACTAATTTTAGGATATGCTGCTCGAAATAGCACTACCGCTTCATTAACACTTTATGATTGGATTACCAGCAGTCAATTGCCCCAGGTGGACTTTTTTCAAATACCGCTTTACCGATACCGAAACTTTGAGAAGCAGTCACCGTTTTATCGATATCGCTTCAACGGAAAAAATACCCCTACCCATCTCTGGTAGGTACTGTACTTGTGAGAATATTTTTACTTTACGTAATATTAGCAATAGAATAGCTACCGTTGTGCACGTGATGTTGAGATCACATACACAATTTTTTGACTCATAACAGGCCAATGTTTCTTCTCAGCAGAATAATATGGCTTGAGAGAGATGCTTCAAAATTACGCCCGCTGTAGTTTGTTTGTAGTTTGACATGAAGTTAATGTTATTCATGATAGGAATCCATCTTCAACATCATAGCATGCTTACTATGTTACCGTCAACCACTAATGAACAGAAATCGCGCGGAATTCGCAAGATCGACGCTTTTATCATCGGCGTAGCACAAGATCATAACCTAGATCAGATAAAATTGTGTCATTTTCGTATTCGGTATATCGAATTTATTAACCATCTCATGATAAAATGGAGACTAACAACGAAAAACGTTTTTTTTTTCGTAGACCAGTGTAAGTTTTCTGATACATTTTCTATTGATGGTAAGAAGTCCTATTGTTTCATGACCACGTCTCTAAGGCCATATTCAGCAGAAAAAACATTGAAATGTTAATTAGTCATAAAAAGTGATAGATGACCTCAACATAAAGTTTATTTAGATAGCAATTGCCACAACGACATGAAGCAACTAGAGCACTTTGAGAGCGCATACCTCCGCCAAGTGAGCCAACGGTAGCAAAAATTCAAATTGGCTCTGAAACCATAATTTTTTTTTGCATAAACTCCAAAATCTAATCATTTGTGCCTTTTTATATTAATAACAGCTTGTTTAATTTTTTTGAAGATCCGTTCATAACTTTTTGGTTATACTGTTAACAAACATGACAAATATGAGTCAAACATGCAAACGAACTACCCGATCTGCACCAAAATTTGATCATTTATGTCGTTTATCATTACTAACAACTCCTATAAATTTTCATAAAGATTTATTCATAATTTTTTTAGTTATTGTGCTAACAAGCATAAAATTAAAAACAGTAACAAACGAAATGAACAAACGGACCACTACCAAAATTTGGTCATCTACTCTTTGTTATATACCTAATAACTCATGACAATTTCATCAAAATCCATCCATAACTTTTTGAGTTATGGCATCGAGAAAAGTGACGCAGACAAACAAACAAACAAACAAACAAATGGACACATCTTCACCAAAAGTTAATCATCTGTTCCTCCTAACATACCTAACAATCCCTGTAAATTTCATCCAAATCGATTCATAACTTTTTGAGTTATCTTGGTGACAGACAAATAGACAGACAAACACGACGAAAACATAACCTCCTTGGCGGAGGTAAATATATGCGCACAAGTAGACGAAAAGATAAAAACACGTGGCAATCGCTGAGAAAGTTGACCTGATTGAACGAAACCAATGAGACAGTTCGGACCAGCGTATCAGTATTACTCTAAATCAGTTGAAAATAAGAGGGTCGCTCCAAAAGTAAAATCTCCTATTTTTTTAACTCAAAAAGTTGAAGGGCTACGAAAACAGAAGTTGCATCCATAAAACGAGATACCTTTTATGCTACAGAATTTATTTTTTTACGTAGTCATCGCCCCTTTACCAAGTGTTTACTGGTCTGAGACGCATTTGCAGGAAGTCCTGATTGCTGCTTGGACTATAAACGGCAGATTGTTTTGCTGCGTCTCAGTAGGGTACATGTAAATGTCACAGAGCTCTGTTGTTGGCTTTAGTGAAGACTCCCTCATGGCTGGAGCTTGTGTGTCAAGTGATGAGTGAGCCAGTTGCTCTGGTAACGAAGATACCAATGAAGATGATGTTCAATTGACCAAAACTACAGCTGAATGTCTCAGGAATGATATGGATAACATCAAGAAAATGATGAATTTTCTTCGAACATACGACCCACATAAGAAGCAAGCTGGCCGGCCCAAGAGGAAAGATACTACGTCATCGCGAGACTCAATAATAGAGTTTACAAATAAGGTTGTTGACTGTCTAGAGCGAGTTGTTTCCTGGAACGGCCACATTGTTGACACTGTGGAGCGTTTGGAAGCTGACAATATTTCGATGAAAAAGAAACTTGAAGCACTTGACCGAAAGGAAAAGACCTTCGCCAAAGTTGTTTATGGAGGGAGCAATACCACAGAGCAACAAAGACACGAGTTAACAACGCCACACGGATCTGGCCCATCGCTCCCCGGTGGATCGCAGTGTGGGCCTGCGGTGTTGTCCACAGCAAGTGAAGTGAGCGAACGCCTAGATCAGTTAGAGCAAGATGCTCTTGGATCGACTCTGAAATTTCAGGGGAAGAGAATAGAAGAAGTGATGAAAATTTGCAAGCAGAAGAATTCGACGGGGATCAACGCAAGAACGGAGCTAGTTCAGTGCCTAGACGGGGTTGACTCTGGAATGGTTTCTACCGAAGATGTGGTGGATTTTGCAGTCATTGGTAAGGAGAAACAGCATCTCAAGGTAACATTCGCTACAAAGGCGGTGGGGAACCGAGTGCTTCAAACTGTTAAGCGTGAAAAACCAGCTGACTTGTACATTTGTGATTATTGAACTAAGCTTAGGGCTAAGTTGCACTATAAACTAAGACAGCTGATAACAAGTAATACTACTATCAAGTTGGTGTATACCTTTAATGGCACTATTTTTATGAAAAAACACGACTCGAGCCGTGCTGTACCTGTTGTCACCGAGCGCGATCTCCTGAGACTGTTTCCTTCCTCCGATCCGTTCGGAGTGAATGATGCTGCTACCATAGATGCAACTACCTAGGTTTTCTGTTCGAAATGATGATATTTCCGATTTGCCCAGCTGTGACTGTAAGCAGGCATCATTTAATGAGTTTACAACATTATCCATTAATACCAACTCAGTCACTGTTATTAACTTAAATATCCGAAGTATGCGTAAAAATTTCAGTTTGCTCCAAGCTTTCCTATATCCTCTTAACTACAGATATGATGTGGT
>LQNS02278115.1:4029953-4047173 GCA_001587735.2 Parhyale hawaiensis | reverse complement strand
GGTTAGAACGAAGAATGAAGTTGCACAGCTTAGAAACTATGGTAAGTGGCAGTGCGACCCCGACATGTGCGCTACGCGAGACTCGTGCGTACACGAGATTGAAGGTACACACTGGTAATACAAAAAAGGTTTGCAAATAAATTGATTGAAGGTACACACTGGTAATACAAAAAAGGTTTGCAAATAAATTCTAAGCTATAGACAGCGAGTTAGGATTACCAAGCCTTAAGTATCCACACAAATGCTGCTCCATCAGTCAAAGCGCAGAGCAAGAAATGCTTCAAAGTTTCCTTCAAATGCTACAATTAAGAGCATCTCAGCTGCCTTCCTGCCAACCAGCGCAATAATTTGCGCACCCACTGGTGGGCCACGCCAGGAGCAAATCATTGCAAAAATGATCACTTCTTTGAAATGCCCATTTTATTATTATTTACTTTCCTTTAAATAATACGGCTGCAGAGCTGGATGATCCAAGGTCTGTCAAGTTTTACATTTTCGGTAATTTTCAAATCAGATTGCACATAGAGAGCATAAAGGAAATAGCTGATGAGAGAATAGTATGAAATTCAGTGACTGCGCTGCAGTCAAGAGATGCCTCAAGACAGGGCTGGGCACCGACCCGTGAAGAGGAGGTGCGCTGTCGCTGCTCTGCAATAAAAATTAGCGTTAGGGACGTGCTGAAAAAAATTTTCTTCAATCTAAAATTTGGCTCCGGGGACCCAGTACCAGACGGCAAAATTCCGCTTTGGATTAATGGGAGGTAGTCCGAGATTGCAGAGCAGCAAAACGCTGCCTCCTACGGATCTCAGATGTCTGCAATCTATGAAACTGAAATATATAAAGTAGCTACCTAAGTTTCTTCATTAGTCTTTAAAATAGACTATTACATTTATTTTTTCTTTCAGGGATGCGTGGGAAAAGCAACAAACTCCGTACAGAAGTACACGCCCATTGGTCAACGCTACATGCGCAGGTCTGTAGGCACTTAGGTGCACGGCGGGGCTCATTGACTAATATCGGTTCACTCCACTTCTCCTAACACAAGACTATTGAAACACTAACCAAATTGTAACCAAATACAATAACGATGATGAAGAACTACCGACATCTGACATTATTACACAACCAATTTTAAGACCATTTCAAGTCAGAATTTTCACTGTTTCTTGTTCTCCTCGAAAGAAGCAAACTAAAAGCAAAAAAACCATGTTGCAGTTCATAGAAACTCTTCTACAAAAAGAAAAAACTGCCAGCTCGACCGGCTAAAAGAAATATTGTATTGCTGTAAGCTGTAGGGATTGTAAGAAATTGTTTGCCGTTTGAAATTTTATATCCACTCTTCTGATATTAGGCAAAATTTTTTATTATCTGAATACCTGCACTCTGACATTTGTGGTATACATAGATGTATGGGAACCAACATGATGTTAAATTAGAAAAAAACTGGCAATGTTGTAATTTCTCTCTCAGAGCCTAACCGCAATTTTTGTCCAGCGGCACTGTTGAGAGTATCGAGCCTCAAGGAAAAAACCTCAGGTGTCCTCAAAAGGAATTGTTATCGAATGGCACAAGTTGAGCTAACCTATCCCAGCAACCTCTGACATCTCCCCTGCCTCGGTTGGCGCTATGCCAAATAAGAAGAGAACTCGTCTTGCCGGGGGCGTGTCCAGGTCCCCTACAGAAACACGAGCTTCTGCCGACTGCGGCAAAGGGCTCAATACAAGCACAAAGGAACAAGATTCAAAGACAGTTTTTAGACTAGCAAATAAGGAACAGAATGGCAATACTATTGCTGCTAAAGGAAGTCATTCCTGCTAATGGGATGGTTGTTTTGTTCAGCATGTAGGCGGGAGCTGAATGGGATGGTTTAGCTAGTGGTAAACCGGTTCGACTAGATATGCCTACATGCCGAACAAAACAACCATCCCATCAGCAGGAATGACTTCTCAATCATAGCCTCTTCCAATCCTATCGAGCTGACAACACTAGAGTCACTCTATATCCATAGGAGCAGACCTAACCTTAACATTATGACCTCAGCTGTNCGACTGTACAAGAGCTGACATCCGGCCTCTCCACGCAGCTCCGCTCATTTGCCTTTTAGACCTCCTCCCGACCACACCTATGCTCCCCTAACTACGAATGAATAAATAAACAATAATTTTAGATAGATTCTGTAGATTTTTCTGATGATGGGATCTGTTCGTCCCGAAACGTTAAATTTTATTTGCTTGTCAACGCGTTTACTTAGTATGTTAATGCTCTAGTTTGAATCCCTTTAATATTCCTATTGGTCTTTATTAACTAGTGAAATTTTATTGACTACCTCAACAGTCAAGATGCACAATATTTTATACTCACCATTATGATCCATTGCTGCTACTGACTGTTCTTGCTTGCAGTATCAATTGAAGACACGTAACGGTTCCTGTCTGCAGTCTCCATTGAACAGAGGTAAAGGTTCCAGCTTGCAATATCCACCATCGAAACGAGAAGGCGCTACTGTCTCCGACACTGGCAACTGGTGCGGAGGCCCTGAAGGCTGCCTGAGCTTTACTGGCACTGCAGTACAGCCATATATAGAAAAGCCTTCAGCTGTCTCAGACACAGACAACTTGGGAAACATTACTGAGCACTGCCCCAACCTTACTGCTGAGGTAGCAGGACAAGCATTAGCTGAACTTGCTTCATGCCTTGATATCTTCTGAAATGTTAACGGGAGTTTCACAATACCTTCGAACATTTTAAGAGACTCGTGTACATTTTAGGATATGAAATACATTACCAAGCACAAGCTTCAAAGGTCACAGCTAATTTTTATACGCAGTAGTTAAATACTGGAATGAATTACTTCTAGGTATTCACAGCGCTGAATTAGCTCAACCGTCTAAGATAGTTGTGAAAAATACGTATCATCTCAATATTTCAGTTTATAGCGCCCGCGCCTTGGTACAGATGGTGGCTGCGTTGCCTCGCTGCTGGGCTCGTCTCCAGCAGGAATGATAGATGGGATGTTGTATGAGTGTGGGTGCAGCTAACCACTGTCCCTGCGTTCCTGTACATTGTCTGCTATACTGGGCGGCTCGTGCGGTCACTGTTGGATGGGTGTGGGCTGCAGTCTGGTGTTAGGTTAGTCTTCCAGGTCCCTGACCGGTCCCGGGTGTAGCATCACTTCGAAAGCGGTCAGCGGAGAACCTCACATTAGTTAATTAACTTTTGTGCGTCAATCAAATACTCTCCAGCTATCAATGGGCTTAATACCAGTAGGCTGGATTATGTTATGCATTTCCTTCTCTCTTTCAGTGTGTATTGTTATGTACTAGCGGAACCCGTGAAAATTCCACAGTTGAATACAGTCTATGCCTTCCAAAATGAACCAGACACACGCTACACTACTGTAATTTACCTCCGTTTAACCTAGAGCAGCTCTTCTAACGCAACTCACCCCGTCTGAGTAAACGTCCGTCGCATACCCCTGAAGAATTCATTCCGACACATCAGTGTTTGTCTACTCAAGCCAAATAATGCCGTATAAGCTAACGTGACTCGGAATTCACCGATTACTCGTTAATAGATCTCAAATCATACATTCACAATAAAATTAACTAAAACTACACAATAGTACACTAACGGCATAAAACATAATTGAGAACAAACCTATTCAAAGCAGAAACGCTTAAAAGACACATGTCCCTAAAAGTCAATATACTTACTAATACATTCGTCTGTATACAATTCCTTAAAACGTTGGTCTGACATAGGTTCAATCAGTTCACAAGAGAGCTGGTTGTATGCATGTATACTCTGAAATATTGTGAACAGTTTTTCACTATTTAGTCTCACCGCTGGTAAATTGAACCGATTATTCCTCGTTGAGTGATGCATGTCTGGAAGGCGTGGACGGTAGTACATATAAAAAAATTGATTCTCACTTGATATAGCTGTTCTTAAAAACTTCAAGATAAAATACCTGTGGGCATCTTTGAATTGTATATATTCTAAATTTCTATGTATTTCATTTTTTGATAGCATGGGAACACTTCATCGTTATCCCTTTTTACATTTAAAATTATCCTTAAGGTATCACTGAGTATGACTCTTAGACGTTTTGTGGCATTATCCGATACTCCTTCCCAGATGGCAATCCCGTGCGTGAGCTGAGAATAAAGAAGCGAATAGTACAGAATTTTCAGGGCATCTCTTGGCAAGTATTTAGCTACTGAATATATAGCTCCTTTAGCTTTACTCAGTTTATAAGATAATTCTGTAACATGGGGTGTAAAATTCAAAGCATTATCAATCGTTATACCTAAGTATTTCAAAGTTTTTACCCATTCTAGTAGAACATCATGAAAATATACTATGGGCAAATTTACAAATCTTACAGGAGTAAAACGCATCAATTTGGTCTCATTAGCATTGACGGTAAGTCGGTTGTTTGAAAGCCAGGTATAGATGTTATCGATTAAAACTTGAATTTTTGTGACAGCACCCTGCTCGGACGTGCCATGAACATAAAATACAGCATCATCTGCGAATAAAATGACTTGAGCATCATTAATGTCAACAATATCATCAATAAAATAATTGAATGAAAAGGGTCCTAAAACAGACCCTTGAGGTACTCCTAGATTTACATTTAAAGTATGAGACTTTTCTTCACCGATGACTACTGATTGTTGGCAGTTTGTTAAGTAACTTGATATAAGATGTTTAATTGAGCATCTAACTCCATAGTGGTACAGCTTCCTAATTAAAATGTCCTTATAAACAGTGTCAAATGCCTTCTGTAAATCCAGAAATACACAGATAGTAATACTTTTCTTACTAAACGGAGGTAATAGAGCAGAGACAAGATTCAAATGGCCTGAGATTTAGTTTTTCCTTTTCTGAATCTATATTGCGAATTGTTAAAAATCTTGTCGTATCGAAAAATTCGTAAGGCGCAAGTGAATCAATTTTTCAAATATTTTGTTAAAAATAGAAAGTGTAGATTGTGGTCTAAAATTTGACACCATATTTTTATCGGCTCCTCTATGTATTGGCACAACTCTGGTCATCTTCAATGCTGCTGAATACACTCCAAGCAATAAACATTTATTTAAAATTGAACACAGGTATGAAATAATATACGGAAGTATTAAAATTAAGTGCTTTGTTTGGATCTCGTTTTTGTGATAAAGCTTTGTTTTCATTTCATTAACAGCATTTAAAATTTTATTAGAAGTTATAGGTAGGAAATTGCACTCGGTAGTTGCTGGTGGACTAGTCACTCTATATTGCACATTTTGTAAAGTAATTGTTGAAATAATATGCCAGCTTTATTCCAGTAATTATGCCCTCAATCACTTTCATCTCTGTTACAGAGTCAGGTGTAGTACTGCCCATTAGATCACTGATAATTTTCCATGAGTTTTTTAATATCTGAAGTATTACTGAACAGTTTCAGGTAGTACAATCTCTTAGCAACTCACACTCGGGACCCTTGGGTGCGTGATGCCCAAACATATTGTAACTACGCTCAGAGGGAGGATCGTAATGATAATATCGAAAATTACCGAGCTACTATTCACAGCTACAAATCATCCAGAAAATGCAGTATTTCCACTTTTGAGCATACATTTCAGAAGCTATGTTTCTCATCGTAATTTCAAGGGATTAAATTTTATGTCATGACAACCTTATTTTTACTAGATGAATTTTCTCCAATTTAAATCTAAGCACCGAAACGGAGGAAGGATCAACCAAAAGGCAAGCAAGCAACCAACAACTGCGTGTCTTTATATGGTGGATTCCTTCGGAAATCATTGCTGGCGCATTAGGTTTAAATAACGCTCTGCTTACAGCAACGTTTAAGCGGTGCTCGGGGCAGAGCGCCTGAGAAGTTCCTTGCATCTCTTTCCTTATCAAATTGCGGAATCAGTTCTTCGCTCGCCTACCGGTGGCCGAAGTTCACCGACATCTCGTCTCGCATTGCCCCACACTCGTGGCGTAATCTGCCACACTGCCGAGCTGCTTGGATAAATTTTGAGCTTTGTTAATTAGCTGTGGAGAGCTTCATTTCCATTGCTAGTGAACAAAATTGTTGCGTGTCAGATTTTCTCTCATTTTCTCACCTTTCCAGTTTCCTAAATTTATTTTCATAGTATTATTTATGAAAGAAACTGAACTGACATCAAAGAAAAAACTGTATGACTTTAAAATCGTTTGTGTTGAGGTGAACACTATTCTATGGATTTACTGGAATGAAATTTACATCGATGAATTTACCTGCAATGAATTACAAAGAACAAAGAGGGACAAAATTTTCCTGTGGACAGCGGCGACCACAACACGAGACAACAGGTACACCAGGGACCACAACACGGGACAACAGGTACAGCAGGGACCACAACACGGGACAACAGGTACAGCAGGGACCACAACACGGTTCAGCAGGGACCACAACACGGGACAACAGGTACAGCGGCGACCACAACACGGGGCAACAGGTACAGCAGGGACCACAAAACGGGACAACAGGGACCACATCACGGGACTAAAGGGTACATCAGGGACCACACCACGGGACAACAGGTACAGCATAGACCACACCAAGGGACAACAGATACAGCAGGACCTAGCGGTGGACCCCTCAACAGTAAGCTCTACAGACGGGTGAGCAGCCCCGCTACCCATTCGCTAATTGCAATAAGGAAATAATTAGTTCTTCAGTTGGGCTGTAGGAGCGCGAGTTGCCATGGCTGTATTGCTAAGCGTTTATGAGACCTTTTGAGTCACAAGCAGCAGAGGTCGGGGCTTAGCTTTTCTCCTCTCCCATCGCTGTATTGCCAAGCCTTTAAGAGACCTTTTGAGACATAAGCAGCACAGGTCGGGGCTTAGATTTTCTCCTCTCCCATCGCTGTATTGCCAAGCCTTTAAGAGACCTTTTGAGACATAAGCAGCACAGGTCGAGGCAATGCTCAGTAAACCATCAGAATATCATCAACATATAATCACCGGTTTCTTGTGTCAGACCCAGCTGTTGCAGTAAATTTCCTGAAGGTTGTGAATAGCTATTTGAATTAACGATGTTCACAGATAAAAACAGACAAACGGACTGACGATTATAAGCACAATTTAATCATTTGCGCCAAAGGTCATTTCTAAAAGTCCCTGTGAGCTTGACAAAGATCTGTACAAAATGGACCATTGCCATAGGTAATTCATCTGCTCTTCCTGACGTACCTGACAGTACCTGTGAATTTCATGAAAATTCAACCTCCACATTCTGAGTTATGCTACCGACAGCAAGAATAACAGAGAGACAAACTCCGGCCATTGTATAACTTCCGAGTCGGAGGCAATGAGAATCACCGAGTGTATCTCACAATTTGGGTCATGACATTCTAAATAGCTTATGTAACATGTTCATTGCTTCAAGAAGTGACGAAACATTCTACACCAGCACTCGTACAGCGCCGGGGGAGCGTGCAATATCCCCGGCAAAACCCAAGTTTTGCCCACTGCGGCACAACTGCAGTAACTTAATGATTTCTCAAACCACCGAAGTAAAAGGCAATTAACAGTCTCGTTAGTTTACAACATCAATTCAAAAACTGCATGACAACAAAGCATACAAAAAACAGCAACAACTCACACTGCAGAAAATCAGCAGAAAATGCGGGAGGCCCAAGGTAAGGTAAGGAAACAATATAAACTTATTCCATGGTGAGAGTATCAAGTCGTTTTTAACACTAAAACGACAGGGAAGCCAAAATTAGTTTTAGTTTAGACTAGTTTTCGTTTGGGCCACACAAGTACCGAGAATACAAGGAACACACACAACTCAGCTTCAACAACATATTTCAACCATAATTAGCACAAAATATAATTTTGCCATCATCTTCGTACTTAGCGATAAACCAATGTTGGCTATGCTACAGTGAAGAATGTCTTATATTGTCACCACTACCTAGCGGTATGACTTGCTCACATCCCAACTCCTGGCCAGCCCAAATAATACAAAATATGCCCTACCCGCCCCACCAATACAGCGGCTTGCACAACTGAACTGGCCACTGGTTGATGCATTTGATATCATGTACACATCAGGCTCACTGGCGCCCGTGCGTATTGTGTGGTAACACGAATTTCTCAGCACCACTGAGCTCTTGTGGGCCGCACATTAGTGACAAGTACAATGCAGCAGTGATGCTACCAATGAGTTTATTGTATTGAAATTGACCCGCTTTGCTGCCATTGAGCCCAAATATGTAATATAATCGGCTAAACAACAAACTCTGGATGATGGCTGGAGTAAATTATCTACATGAAGCTTTGTATTTCAAAAGTAAGCACTCATCACCTGACAAACTTCCCAGAACGCATAGCAAAATAATGTCACGTTCATGAACACAGCGTCAAACTTTGGAAAAGAGAGCAACAAACATTTTGAGGTGACAAATGGATTACCAAAAGACAAAAAACACTACTGGGAATAACGAAAAGCTCTCCTTACAAGTTACAAATGGTGCCTTTCAGTAATGCACCACCGGCGGGATAGATTATACGGTGCGTCCTCCAGAACTGCGATTCAAAAAGTCTCGCCACAGTCCCATAACAATTGTATGCCGCAGCAAGTGCTGCGACCTGTCACAAGAAACTTACTGCTGAAATGAGCGGACTAAGGGCAGGCACCCGTGCGGGTCTTGCTAACTTCACATGAATAGCAGCACAACATTATCGCTACCGTAACAGGGACATGGGGAGCATTCGGTAAAGAATATTTCTTCCTCCTCCTTCTCCTCCTCCTCCTCCTGCTCCTCAGAGTTTAATGCAACGACGAGCTTGACTGAGACCGAACGGCGCTTATACCAACTGAACGGTTTGGCTTTCCTGCAATGCTGTCGCGATCTATTGGACTGCGCCCGTGCTGAATGAGACTCGATATATCTGCTACAGCAGTGGCGGTGCACCTGCAATTTCAGCTGTGGATTCTAACAGAAGAGAAGAGCGTCGTAATATTCACTTCGGTAAGCTCGCATAATGGATCTCTATTTGAGTTAACACCATGGCAGATATATACATATAATATAAACACTAAATGTACTTCATGTAACATACTGTATGCTATGAAATGTGAATAATCGACCTTAAGGAGCAGTACTGTAAACTGTACATTATTGGGCACAAAAAATGTAGTTAGGAACGGAGCTGCGACAGAATTTAATGCGATGGTCACATGTGCATCCACACGCGCAACTGGTTGCTTGTATGTACAGCATGAGGGCGTTTCCAGAGAGTAAGTGACGTCCGAGTTTCACATCCTAGGAACAAGTTGCACGTGCGAATGAATAGTGAGGCCCCGGTATGAAATGCTATGACGAAGGTAGGATATTGTCCTGTGACCTCAGCACTGGAGGGGGCGAGGCACTCAGCTGAAAAAGTTGAGGAATTGGATAGATCACTAAACTCTACGATTATGGCTGGCATATGACGCCCGATTGTGGAAGTTCCTGCTATTACTAATCAATATGAGGCCCGAGTATGAGTAGAGAAAAGAGAAACAACAGCAAAAGTTGCGATCGGTACAGGCTTTTTGATACTCGGGGATGTTTCTATAAGCTGCTTAGGCAACCAGGGAGCTGCTCACACGTTTTCTTACGCAAAGAAAGTACGTCATACATAAAGGGAGGAGGGACAGCCTACGTCTGGATAACTGAACAGGAGAAACAGAAGATCTAGTTAATCAAATCAAAAGGAAAAATGGACACAGATGTTATAGCGCAAGGAGGAGCGTAACAGCCTCCTGCCTGCACAACTTGTGCTGGTGTTAGCCGGAACAGAATATGTAGATGACACCTAAAGCTGAGACTGTGCTTTTAGCGTTTCTTTCCAGAATGTTTTCTGGCAAAATGTTTCTTTAAATTTCCCTTAGTAACACAAGCATAGTCACACTCCGTGCAGCTGTGGAATTTCTCCTTTGAGTGCTTGCACGCAATATGGCTCTTTAGATAGCCCCTAGCAACACAAGCATAGTCACATTCCGTGCACTTGTTTGATTTTTCTTTTGAATGCCTGAGCGCAACATGACGCTTTAAGGAGCTCATCTCAACACAAGCATACTCACATTCCGTGCACTTGTTTAGTATCTCTTTTGAATGCCTTTGAGCAACATGTCTCTCTAGAGAGCCCTTAACAACACAAGTATAGTCACATTCCATGCACTTATGAAGTTTTTTTTCTGAATGCCTTTGTGCAATATGTTTCTTTAAAACCGCTTTAGTAACACCAGCGTACTGACACTCACCGCACTTGAAACGTTTCTCAGTGGAATGTTTGTGTGCAATATGAGATCTGAGCGAACATTTATCCAAACAAGCATACTCGCATTCACCACAGAAATGCCGTTTCTCTCCTAAGTGTCTTCGGGCAACATGCCTTCTGAGATTGCCCATACACTTGCAAGCATAATCGCACTCCTTGCACTTGTATCGTTTCTTAGCTGAATGTCTGTGAGCAAAATGACTATTGAGAGAAACCTTAGAAACACATGCATAGTCACAATGTTGACATTTGAAAAACGTCTCTCCCGAATGTTTGCGCGCAATATGATCTTTAAGACTACTCTTCGTAACAGAAGCAAACTCACATTCTTTGCATGCAAACTGTTTCACTTTCGAATGTTTGTGAGCAATATGAGCCTTCAGATTAGTTTTGGTCTTAAAAGCAGTTCCACAATCGTTGCACTTGTAGCATCTCTCTTCTGAGTGTCTGTAGGCAAAGTGCCTGGTGAGATCTTTCTTAGCCACACAGGCATACTCACATTCGCTGCATTTGAATGGTTTTTCTACCGAATGTTTCGATAGAGCGTGCCGCTTTGCGTGACTTTTAGTGAAGCAAGAAAAATCGCAGCTGGCGCACTGGAAACGTTTCTCTCCTGAATGCCTATGGGCAGAATGGCTTATGAGTTGGCTCTTAGTATTACAGGCAAAACCACATTGACTACACTTGACAGGCTTCTCACTAGTATGCTTGGCAAGATAGTGGGAGGCCAACGCTCTCTTTATCTCTGTGGCATGGTCGCAACACTTGCATTTGTAAGGCAACTTCCCAGAATGTGTGCCAGTGAAGTGAGTGCACATATCCTGATAAGAAACACTCACATACTCACATACACAACACTCGTAATGTTTCCCTCGAATTAGCACGCTGGCTGCGGTCCTCAAAGACTTATTAGCAGAGATGAGCTTGTCAGATGAAGATAAGTCACAGACCTTGTTGATTGATGTTAAAGGATCGTTCACGAGAGCTGGGTCAAGTTTAATTTTTGTAACTGCAGCTGTACCAGCCATATGGGTCTCACTTGCGGGTCCGTCACTATCGTGTACTGCCGGTATAGGCTCATGGTGTGACGGCTCCTTCGTACCAACTACCTGCAAATGAAACTACAGTATAAATACGTACATTTCAACAAGCAACGTTCATTTAGAGGTTGCTTGGCTGGTGGGCCTCGCTGCACGTTCTTAACGGCTTGGTAAAATTAGATGTATTTTCGCAAGCAGCGTTGACAGTCAATGCCCGCTGTGCCGTCAAAAGAATGACAGAAAATTAACCAACAATGAGTATATTGTCAAATAACCCATAACTATATTTTTGAACAAATAAACGAAGCCAGAGACATAATAGCAGCGATAAACAATGGCAGCTTCAGCAGGAGTTGTCCTAAAATCCTCCGTGTGCCTCCAGCAGCTCCGGAACACAAGCGGTTGGTGCTGGCCGATACTTTTGCTTAGCTCAAGTGTGGCAAAGTTTATTCGTCTGTTAACCACTCAGTACATTAATAGCCAGTACCGTGCAAAGCAGTTAGCCACCAATGTGCCAAAACAGACCCACAGTAACATTGTGTACACCGCAGCAACAAAGCGAGAGGCTCCTCGCACTGAGCCCGGCAGCAACTCGCTTACATCAAACACCAGAAGCTTCGTCGTCAATGAGACGGGCGTCAAGTGCTCGACTTCAGCTTCATTTACTTACCAATGAAGGAAACTTCATTATCTACACCGGCTGACTCGGCCATCATCAAATAACAGTAAATATTTGCTGCGATGTTTTCTAGTCAACTGTATAAGTGGCGCTGAATTACTTATGCCAACTGCCAACGTTGTGACCACAAGGGAATACGGCTGAAATCACAGCTGCTGGGCAGCGCCATTCAGTTACACGCAACAAAATAAATGCCTTCATGCGGGCAGTCAAACAATACTTGAAATATGGACTGCCGCTTCATATCATGGATATCGACTGGTGCCATTTCAATGCAGAATTCAAATTTTTCCCTCGCGTGAAAACAAGAAATCTGTACCGCCAATAAAAGAAACTTAGACTGAAACAATGAATCCTTGACCGAAATTATTGTATTCTTCGCTCCTGTTAGTGGTTCTGATTGGGTAGATTATCTCATTCCCTTCCTTCACTGCTCTATCACAACTGCGCAGCGTGAGGTCAGGGAATGCGACCAACTCTACAGACATCAGACGTCTTCAATAGAGAGATTTCTATTGCGCTTCAGCAAGCAGTGTGATTATTATTGAGGCTCTCCAATTTTTGTGGTACCATCTTTTTCAAAAATGACAAGATCGTCATATTCTTCAACATGGCATAAAGTTTGCCGATCAATTTTTATCACAGCATGACGGGAAATATATAAATTAGACATAAAATCAAAACATAATAATAAGGAGCAAGTATATTCCATTCATGTAGCAATGCAAGGCAACAATAAACTACGAGATTTGTTCATAAAGTAAACTATGACATCAAATTGCACACACATTGATTCGTTGCAACGTTAACTCGGTCAGGGCGTAGCACGATATTTCCGCACTCAAGGGAACATTACAGTATTTTTAATGGCTCTGGTAGACTGGTAATCCTGCAGCTTGTGGAATACGATCGGTTGTTTGATTTCTTAGTGCATAGTGAAGACGGCTAAAATTTATCATCAGAGTAGTAGAGTTAATGGACAAACTTTCAAAATTAGTGGACTGGTACGGAGATAGACAAGGGCTTTTAAAATGGCCGAAAGATTATTCATCATCAGGAACATCAGACTACAGACTTCTATGAAAATGGGATCAAAAACGGGTTGTACACTATGATAAATGCCATGAGAATGATGGAAGTTATACAGAAAACTAGAATGAGGCACTGGTATTAAAATTTTGTAAGAAAATCATACCTGTTTAAATATTATAAAAAGAATGAAAGTGTCTATAGAATAACAATGTTAACGTTACGGGATTTATATCCCATCTTTGGAACGTAAAATCAAGGATATAAATATCTAAGAAGAGCAATTTATTTCTATGTTAGCAAAGGGCAGAAATGATAGAAGAGTAAAACGTGAACCGAAACAAGCTTGGCAGTTCCTTATGCAAATGCTTGAAAAGTCGAACGATTTGGAAACAGCAATCGTGGTGCTGGCATTGTGCGGAGAGATGTACAGTTTGAGAATAAACGTCAGTTCTGGATTGTAATGAGAGGTACAGCTCTAGTCATTATTATGAGGATCAGCTTAGTTTTATGGACGTAGATTGATTCCAAAGTTCAGAGTTCAATTGAGTTGGAAAATTCCATGATAGAGAAGTCTTTCCTGCTACAACGATAGTTTTTTTTGCTCTCCAAAAAGAAGGGGAACTGAATGTGTATCTTTTCAAGAGGTAAACCTGGTCTGCTGGATGATTGCAAATGTTGCTCAACGCGGGATTTGTAAGGCTGTGTGATTGTGCCCATATATTACGCGTTGCAGCTTCTGCACTGGTATCTGTAAACAACACCGGGCGAAAGAACTGTAGGAAATATGTCTTTGAACTTGAAATAGGGTCCAAAAGTAAATGTGTTTTTGTAAGAGAACTTAAGAGTTTACATGGAGGTAATTTTTGAGAAGGAAAGTTTTCAGAGAGTTCGCTGTATCGATTGTGGTTTTGCTGCAACATTGAAGGGAATGGAAAAAATTTAATTTATGAACAGTTACCGGTATGTCAGCAGAGATGCGACACACCCTGCGTGAATGCATATAAGCGGATGCAGCCACAGCATAGATAGCCTTTATAATCGGAGTGCCCTGGTCTGGATGAGTGATTGTCGTCTGAAGTCTGTGGCTACAATATACCGAGTTGCATAAGTGATTGTGTTAATATCCCTGCGTACTTCTGCGGAACTCACGGTGGTTCGCGATGCTGTAGTATTCCCCCAGAGCCATAGACCGAATCATAGAGAGAGATACAAGAGTTGGGGATGAATTCATTTTTATAAGACTTAATAACAAAAACCCATTATCACCAGTATAAGAGGACTGAGCGCCTACACACAGTAGTTCAATTACACCGGGATAAAAATACTTTGTCCCAAACAGGTTGCAGTCACAATGTGAAAGATGGTGTTCTTGAAGAATGCTCAAAGAAAATTCATTTTATTTGAAAAAGCTAGGTAAGAAGATAAGTAATATTGCCTAAAGAAAAGAGGTTTGACTCCATTTATTTTAAGCTGATCATCGCCTGAGGCCTGAAACGCAGATTGTCCGTAAACTGTAGTGGTCAATTTTGAATATTGATTTCTAATTCTGGATGTCTACAAATTGCTAGTGAATAGTTTGATTGGATCTCAGCTGTGAACTTTATGTCGAGATGTCTACTGCTAAACTATTGAAGCAATAAATCAGAACCAGTAAAGGTCCTTGAAGATAAGGAAGATATCGTCTAAATAACGTTAATAGTGGATGAGCTTGAAATAATTCAGGTAATTGTTAAGCCAAATTGCTTGGTGATGCCATAAAAAATAATTACGAAAGAGGGAGCGAAAAGTCCATGGGAACTCTTTCAAATTGTTTGTGAAACTTATCGTTGAAAATACAAATGAATCTTTAACGACCAGATTGAGAAAATCTCTGAAAGTGGTTTGGTCCATGTTGTGGAATGAGTCAGTGTTACCAAAAATTTTGTTATTGTATCTTTGTTTCGTCTATGAGCATATCGGTGAACAGAGAAGTGATGTTTAAACGGGATAAGTACACGTTGGATGGCAATTGAAGCTTTTTGAAGAAGTCTTTATATTCGTAAAAACTGCACAAACTATATTAGCAGCAATAAGTTCAAGTAATTGAACTAGGTAGGATGAGTATTATAGGGATATTGGCTGTGTACTTTAAGAAAATTGTATAGGATTCCGGGTGAAGCACTAGAGTTGTAGAGAGAGCTGCAGGTCGATTTAGAGATAATATACATATTAGTCTCCAAATTTTTTTCAGCAATCTCTAAACTTTATCGATGAATTTGATTGTGAGCTTGACAGGATCAGTGAATTTTGTCATTTAGGACGGTATTGATGTTCTGATCGCATATATTCCTATTTAAGATGACAACTCCTCTCCCCTTGTTCGGTCTGCAAGCTACAACAGAAAGCTGAAAAGTTCAGTTATGGCTATCTTGAATCTTCACTGTACTTTAAAACAATATCAACTTCTGCAGAATAAGGGTAAAGATTCTATGCCGTGCATATTTATGGCTGCAGAGCCCTTACCTGTGCTTTTTTGTGTTAGTCTGTACAGGCCTACATGATTTTTAATGCGTTAGGTCGGAAAAGGATATTAGGTCAGACGAGGTATATTGGGTCAGATGGCGCATGTTAGGTCAGACAAAGCACGTTAGGTTAAACGAGGTATATTAGGTCAGACAAGAGATGTTAGGTCAGATGGGGCATGATAGGTCAGATAGGGGATGTTAGGTCACATGAGTCATGTTAGGTTAGACGAGGCATGTTTTTGAAATGGTCTACAAAAACTTTGGCAATTTTGGGTATTCTTTACATGAATGAGTAAGATCTTTGAATAGTATTTTTGTTTTAAACCTCTGATATCTATGGTAAAACAAGGGACCTTCCAATGAATGTATATATTTTCCAGTTTTCTTTGCCCATTCAATAATATAAAATTCTCATCATGATCAAGGGTAGTGTGGCCTGAATCTCTAAACTAATAAATAATTCTAGGTTGCGTAGTGTATAGAAATACAGGAGTAAATTTCACGGAAATTAATCAAGTCGGGGAAAACACAGACACAGGTAGCTACAGCAAGGAAATTTAAGTGAAGGGGTTCTGACACAAAAAGCAACAAGAAACTATAAAACCTCAACTTTCGACCTAAAAAAACAACGTATTCGGAATACTTATCTTCGTTATCAATGAATCTCACGAGCATGGACTGTAAGAGTCTCGCTATGTATACCAAGGACAAGCACTTTACGTGTGAACCGTGAGACGGCGGTTTCTAATCTGCATGGCGCCAGCCCTGCACAGGCTAGCGTGGGCGTCTTTGTTCATGACTTGTTACGAACCACGATAGGCGGGGCAATTGGTTTTGTTTTAAATCTGCTCTAAGTGGTTAGTGATATTGAATTTACAGGCTAAACAGTGAACTAGATTTTTTCAAATATTGAAATTAACT
The DNA here is from genome assembly GCA_001587735.2 of Parhyale hawaiensis. Taxonomy (NCBI): domain Eukaryota; kingdom Metazoa; phylum Arthropoda; class Malacostraca; order Amphipoda; family Hyalidae; genus Parhyale; species Parhyale hawaiensis. The sequence goes on along the minus strand of LQNS02278115.1, from coordinate 4,030,689 downwards.
GAATATATCAGGTTCCAAAAATCATTAAAGATTTTAAAATTCACGGTCAGGCCATGTATATATGTTAGATCAGACAAGACATGATAGGTGAGATGAGGCATGTTAGGTCAGAAGAAGCATGTTACTTCAGACAAGGGATGATATGTTAGAAGAGATACTGTACGTTAAGACAAACGAGGTGCGTTAGGTAAGACGAAATACGTTGGATCAAAAGAAATGTATTAAGTTAAACAAGGTACGCTAGGTCAACGAGCTGAGTTAGGAGAAACGAAGGGTGTAAGCTAATCAGTGCAACGTTAGGCCAGACGAATTGTGTTAGATCAAACGAGAGGCATCGAGGTCAGTGTAGGTGCGTTAGGTCCAACGAGGAGCGTTGTGTTAGTCAGATGAGGTGCGGTAGGTCTGACAAGTCACTAGGTCAGACAAGGTGCGTGGGGTCAGATGAGGTGTGGGGGTCAGACGAGGTGTGTGGGGTCAGACGAGGTGTGTGGGGTCAGATGAGGTGTGGGGGTCAGACGAGGAGCGTGGGGTCAGATGAGGTGTGGGGGTCCGACGAGGTGCGTGGAGTCAGATGAGGTGTGGGGGTCAGATGAGGTGCGTGGGGTCAGATGAGGTGTGGGAGTCAGATGAGGTGCGTGGGGTCAGATGAGGTGTGGGAGTCAGACAAGGTGCGTGGGGTCAGATGAGGTGTGGGGGTCAGACGAGGTGCGTGGAGTCAGATGAGGTGTGGGGGTCA
>LQNS02278115.1:4009458-4027611 GCA_001587735.2 Parhyale hawaiensis | reverse complement strand
CACGAAATTGAATGTTGCCAGATGACCGGGGTAAATGTGAGAATGTTTTACAGACGATCGTTCTCTTATTTTGCACTGTTCAATTTTTGTTATTGTTTGTTAGATTGCTCTAATGTATTAAATATGGTTATGTTTGTCCTGATATTTTGTAGAAATATGTTAGATACATTCCTTGAGGCCCCATCAAAAGATCCATTAACCTACTCCACATCGTTAAACATTTTCAAATAATGAAAATCGTTCTCTTATTTTGCCCGCTTGTGTATAGAGGTGAAAATTGGCTGGAATCTGGAATATGGATTGAATATAGAGAGGCGTTAGGTCAAAGTAAAGTTTCTACTGCTACGAAAAGATTCAGCTAAAGAAAGAATAAACAAAATGGATTATGCCCGAAAGGAATAAAAATTCCATCCAAGACTGAGCCTCTTGAACTGCTAACAGCTACAAGACAATTAGCTATAAATATGCGATATAGCTTATGCTCGACAGTATCAAAAACTAAATCAAAGGTACCACCTTTCATCTATCACATGCAGAAATAAAATCATCATTGTCCTATCAAAAAGTACCGAGTGATGCGAGATTCAGAAAGAGCAGTATTTCCACTTTTGACCATGTAATTCAAAAGATATATTTGTCACCATTACTCCAAGGGCTGTAATTTTACGGTAGCTACCTCAAATTTTTTCAGTAGATGAATTTTCTCCTATATAAATCCTTAACAGCAAGTGGGCGTGGAGCAAGTGAATAAAACGGATTCAATATTTCTAGGTATTCAGGTGTACTCTGTGGCTTGCATACAAGTCCTACGTACGGCAGACGGGACGAGGTTCACTGAATGGCAAAAGGGAAACAATATTTAGAATCGGATGATATTTGAGCAACAGTACAACAATAATCACAATCCTTCGCCGATAGTAAATTAGTAATACTCCAGTTTTTTAAATTTTTAAGAAATCGAACGAGCCAGTACAATTTGCCTTAGAGAGAACAGTGAAGTTCACGAGCATGAATAACAGGCAATGAAGGCATAGCATCTTTGTTGTAAATTTTGATAGCAGGGCAAACAAGCGAATTATTTCAGTGCTGCTACTGCAACACCCTGTAAAAGGCACTTACAATGACCCCAATAGACAGCGTCATCCGGCATACCGCGGCCCCCTACAGAAAGCTAATGAGAAAAATCTGCAGCCTTAATTAGCTCATGTCAAGTACCAATGTTAGCTTGGAGGGGTAGCAAGCCACTCACGTATGTGGATGACATTCAGCATGCAACTGTCGACCTGAAATAAAAGGAAGCTGGAGTATCGGTTATTACACGTAGAGAGTGCTGGATTGAGACTACTACGCGTTGGCAATTTTTTGCGCTTAGCTCGCTGAGTTAGCAGCATCCGCTCTCGAATGCTACAGCAGAGGTACTGGCTCCAACCAAAAATGGCAGGGGTTTGGGGGCAGCAGGTGGTCGAAATAAGAGCCTTTCGTCGATGGCGCTATAGATGGCGATAATCTGTGATCGATAGCTGTAGATTAATACTCTGCAGCCAGTTAACCTACATACGCAGCACGAACTAGTGCTGGTGAGCTTACTAGTTGGTGTGTGCAGGCAAGCTGACTTTACAGTTACCACACTGACAAATGTTACTTTTCTAAGGCTAGAGACAAGTTAGCAGGAACTGGTAGCTATTAGTCTCACCAGCTCATCGGGTGCCCAGTCAATGGGCTCTTCCTTCACAGATATGCAGTCATCATCAGTCAGTTCCTGTTTCATCAGAACACCCTCAGTTGCAGCAAGAGGAGCAGGGGCAGCAACGCCAACTGCAAGATACAACAAAATATAAGCATACGAAAGGCAGAGGCTAACAATATCTCAACGTCAAAATTATGCAGAACATTCTGAAGGGTAACTGCTCCTCCGGGGCTCACAAGTGTATTAGTGCACGACTCAAGTGATGAGGCTTATATTTCTGGGGCTGCAGCAATGACGATTATGATATTAGGTCAGTTATACGAACAACACCCGAGGTATGTTTCAAGTGCCGAAACGATGGCTAGCCTCTGGTTTGAAAAAAAAAGAAGAAAATTTTACAAGGTCACACGCTGGATAATATAAATCTTCACACACCAGCCTCATATGCAGGATGAAACTAAAGCGTCTCGCGGCGTAGGACCATCACTCCCGGTGATGGTAAATTCAACACATTGTTGCTGGCCAGTTAATCCTAGTTTCTCATATGGATGCTGTATCCAGCAAGATTAGGGCAGAGCCCCCGTGGAATGAGCTACTTAATAATAAAACATGAAAAACTGAACTCCTCGTGGCGTAAGACAATCTGCCGCCGTGGAGGCAAATTTAACACATCATTTATGATGGCCAGTTTGGCCTAAATTTTGGCACGGGTTACATCTAGGTTAATCAAGTGAACTTCCTGCAAAAAAATATGAGCAATGCTCAACTCCTACCTGTTTTTTGGGTGGACAGACATATATATACAGGGTGTTGCAAAAAAAAAACTCTGCCAAACTTTCATAGGTTATAGAGACATTCAAAACAAACACTTTTTCATGAATACCAAAAATTAGAACTCCAGTTGCAAATAAACAATAGAGTGGAAACTGAAAGAATATTGTGTAAAGAAATGAAATGCATTAATTTCACAACCAATTACATTATCTGTTTAAAATGTCCATTTACTTCAGTGCAGGCGTGACACCTCCTCTGAATGGACTGTTGAACACGAGATAACATTTGTCGATCTTCAGCGATGTTGTCTGCTGCGACCGCGATCCTGGCAACAAGATCAAATTCTGACTGCAGAGGAGTGCCGTACACCGAAGTTTTCGTGCGGCCCAGAAAAAGAAATCCAGTGGATTGAGGTCAGGAGAAATAGCAGGCCATGTTACTGGACCATTTCGCCGGTCCCGTTAAAGTAATTTGTAAACACAGTGTTGCCATAACGTAGGCAACTGCTGAATTGCCAGATTCAAAGGTATAACTAGGATTAACGTAAAGACTTATTTACAATTTGTAAGATTACTTTAAACGTTACACATGTCAATATCTCGGAAACGAACAAGTTTTGGAATTTTTTGTATTCGTGAAAAAGTGTTTGTTTTTGAGTATCTCTATAACCTATGAAAGTTTGGCAGAGTTTTTTTGCAACACCCGGTATAAACTAGAGGGCCCAGCCGTAAAAAATTACGGCAGTAATTTTGTGACTAAGCGGTTTTATTTCACCAGTTCCCAGAATAGATTTTGCTGCTAAATCGGTCTCATCCCCTGCCAGCATGATCTTCCATTAATGAAACGCAAGTTGCACAGCCATGAGAAATCACCGGAAATACTCAACAGCTTACCGTAACCTGGGTATCAAGCGAGTGTTGAACCTCACGTGTCAAAATTTGGCTGCAAAGTAAATTCTTTCAATATAAAAAGCCGTCCGTTCAGCGTGAAGCTTCAGCTTATGAAAGGATCAGCGAAAGTGATTACGAACAAAAGAAACGAAAGCTTCAACCAAGATTGAGCTTTTCGAACTGCTACAAAGAAATTAAGCTAAAAATATGCGACATAGATTATGCAAGACAGGGTCAAAAACTGTTAAAGAGTGCGAGGCCCGTTGTAGCGTATTCCCGTAGGATTGTATTCATACTACTCATACAATACCGTCTTTAGCACTTAAATTTCTTCTTATCTCATTCCCGTAAAGCGTGACAGAAATTGCTCCGTAAGATGAGCTCAATTTCATCCTATTTTATTTACTCTTATAGAACATAACGAAGAGAAAGACCAACAATGGAGCAGGCAAGCGACCAACAACTGTGTTTTATTATATAATGGATATAAATATATATTTAGGTCTTCAATAATTATCCCCCTCTCATATCTTTCGCGGTTGATATTAAGGAAAGCAAGACACATCATACATAAAAATGAAAGCTTACCTCGCTTAAATAAATGACTGCTTGTGTCATTAAAATATCAATTCCTTTATGTAGCAGTGAGTGAAAAAGCACACACTTCGAACATTGGTAAACGCAAGAGAAGATCAAGCAAACTTGTAGGAAGAGCTGTTAGGCTTAGCTACAAAGATTTTTTTTGAGACTCTCCAGCACTGTCAAAATGAGACGGGCTGCAATATCGCCATAACGCTGGCTATAACAAAGAAAGAGACTCTTTGTCTCTTCTGGACCATGATTAAAGCCATGGGAGAGCAAATTTCTTACTGTACAACGATTAGAAGTAAATCTAATCACATTAAGAGGCAGGCTTTAGACCAGTGGTTCTTAACCTGGGGCGCCCACCTCCCCTTTCCGTGGGTCCTGAGCGGATTTCAGGAAAGAGGGGGGAGCGCAAACCTCCACGGTAAAACTTAATTGACATTATGTTTTTGTTGTATTATTCTGCTTGTCTGGCGCTAAGATAACTCATAAAGTTGTGAAAGGATCTTTAAGAAACACGCAGGGATTGTTAGGCATGTAAACAGTAACATATGATTAACTTCTGGTGGAAATCCATTCAACTGTTTGTTTGTCTGCTTATGTTTCTTTGTACCATAACCCAAAAAGTTCAGCAAGGGTTTATATAAAATTTACATGAGTAGTTAGAATTTTTATGAAACGTAAATAGTCAAATTTATGCAATAATCTGCTTGTTCGTTTGTTTGTCGCTGCATTTATTTTCTGTTTCTTAGCACAAAAACTCACAAACTTCCAATTGGAGCATTGTGAAATATACAAGAGTATTCAGTAATATAAAAAACAAGAATAAATTTTAGTGCAGTTTGGTTGGTCCGTTTGTATGTCAGATTTGTGTTTGTCATGGTTGTTAGCATCATAGCTCAAAAAGTTGTGAACGGATCTTAAAGAAAATTGCAGAGACTGTTAAAACAGAGACCACAAAAACAAAGTCTACCCCGTACTGCAAAAACAAAGTTATTGCATTATTCACCAATATTTATGTTTTCGCATTCCTCGTCATATGAGAGGAGAGAAAAATTTTGTACGACGAGTGTTCCTCCACCCCGCGCTACACCCGATCCCCATAAAACAGTTGTTTGTCTGCAATTCATCGGGCCTATACTTTCCTCTCTTTTCGCTCATTTTTGCTCCATACAAAGACTATCAGGGCATCACAATGGGTCGGAAGAAGCTTGCCATTGAAGAAAAGATTCGAACCCCCACACTAGTCGAGCAGGGAGTGCCGATGGATGTCAGCCGAGTGTCCCTCTTCAAGCTTGAACAATCGGCTGCCGCATTCCCTGCCGCCACCAACCGTCACACGAACTGGGATGTGGGTGCAAAGACTGACGGAGTGTTGGCGAAAGAGGTGAAGCTTGGTGCGGTCTTTCTCTTGCGTGCACATTCCCCTTTGTGTGGCGGTATTGTCCCGATAGGTAGTACGGCACCTGATATTTCAAAATTAAAAAGGACACTCGGCTGACATTCAGTTCGACAGCGACGCAGTTCATCGGCACTGCCTGCACTATGAAAGTAAGGGCCTGAGTCTTTTCTTAAGTCGTAAGACTTCTTCCGTCTCCTTGTGATGCCGCGGTGGTCTTTGGTATGGTGCCAATTAAGTGGAAAAGTAGCAAAGTAGAGGCCCATCGACCAGCATAACTTACGTGTATGATACTCTGCTCGAGCTCTGGTAGATCACAGACTCACAGTGTATCGGAAATTTGTGTGTGCCGAGGGGTGGCGCAACATATCACCCTTCTCTCATATGCCAGAGAATGCGAAAGTAAAGTTATTGACGAATTAGACGATAACGGTTTTTGCAACACAGAGGGAAACTTTGTTTTCGCGGCCACAGTGCTATCAAAAGGCACAATTGGTTAGATTTTGGTGCTAATAAAAAAATCATGGTTTCAGAGCAGTTTGACTTTTTTGTTAAGTTGCCTGCTTAGCGGAGGTATGAGCACTCAGAGTGCTCTAGTTTGAATATATTTTGTCCGTTTGGTTGTGTTTTGGTACCGCATTTATTTAAAAACACTAAGGGGGTTGAAGGAATAAATATATTTTTAATGGGATCGTTGGAGTTGAATGGTTAAGAACCACTACATTAGATCAAAGCTGCTACGTTATATACTCACCATCAGGCTTGACTCTTGCAACTGTTGGTTCTTCTCTGAAGTAGCAACGACGTAGAGCTGGACCTGCCCCTTTCCGAGACACTGGCAACTGGTGCGGAGGCCCTGAAGGCTGCCTGAGCTTTACTGGCACTGCAGTACAGCCATATATAGAAAAGCCTTCAGCTGTCTCAGACACAGACAACTTGGGAAACATAACTGAGCACTGTCCCAACCTTACTGCCGAGGGAGCAGGACAAGCGTTAGCTGAACCTTGCTCCATGCTGTGTGTTCAATTTAAATATCAATAATGATGGGTTTCAAGAGAAAGTTTATGACGGTACAGCACGAAGTGGGGCAGAAACATAAAGAAATAGGCGAACAAACCTAGCTTCACAAGAATGTTGCTCATAAGTTCTTTAGTAGGTTATTTATTTATGATAGAAGATGGAGAGTTTGAGGTGGTTACGTGGAAAACTAGCCATTGAACAGACGAAACAATATTTATTGAGGCTGAAAGCAGAGCAAATGGACTTGCTCATTTGCAGCCCATTGAATTTACCTTAAGCCAGCGTTGAGGACCATAAACCAGCAGCTCAATATTTGCCACAGTATATTAAATTATTTCACTAGGTTAGTTTCCCAACAGCACGGTGAATGACACACAAATTTTAGGCAACAATAGCGAAAGCCACGCAGCAGTGATAGAGAAGGACATTGCCAAATCTAGAGTAAGAAGAGAAAGTTGCACACATCCACATCATAAATATGGAACTTGAATTTGGCAGAGCAATATAAGACATCATGAGTTGGGATTGTAACTCGCCCTTCTTTTGTAATTCAAAGCAGGCTAACACGAACAAATTTAATGACAAACCAAAGAAGCAGCCACACATGATAGGCTCCCCAGCTATGTCATGAATACAAAGGTTAATAACAAAGGTTATGACTGGATTTGTGCTGGTCAGCACTGACGTCACGGGACCACGTTATTTCCTACTCGTTCGGCCCCACAACTCATTTGAGGGTGTCTGGCCCCTGGTACTGACCCATTCATTTTATGACATGCGGTGAGCGGCCCTGCGACCCGTTCAGTTATTACAATGATGATACAATTAGTCATTAGATGGGGCGCGGGACCGCGAGTTGCCATCTCTTAGCTTCCAAGTATTTGTGACGCCTTTCAGCGGCGCATGTCGCGGTTCAGAGTTTGTGGCCACAGAATGGCCTCAGGCTGCAATGCTTGCAAAACGAAACAGCTCGTAAGGCAAGATCCCAACAAATGAAAAGGGCAGCAAAAGGGCCGCACCCGGCTGTAAGGCAAGATAAACTGGGCTGAAGTTGTACTTGTTGCATAGACAGTAAGTTTGGTGGCATTTGATAGTACAGTATCTAGAAGGCACAAGGCGGTCCTTCACATATACTGCAATGGTACAATCCAGTGCGTAGGAAAATGAAAGGAATTTTGCTCGCTCACGAGAGTTAGCATCCTAAAGAGTCTCGCTAATTCAGAATGGGAAAGCGCCTTCATTTCAGGAGACAAGCCAGTCAGGAAGACTTCACCATGAGCACTCGTATAGCGCCGGGGGAACGTGCAATATCCCCGGCAAAATCCAAGTTTTGCCTACTGCGGCACAACTGTACTAACGAAATACAATTTCATGGCACTAAAATTAAAGGTAATCAACAGCCTGCTTTCAATTTACATCAACTATATTCCAATAGCTGCATACTACAAAGCAGAGCAAGAAAAACAGCGGCACCATCTCACTCTACATCACCTCACCGTAGCATGCCAGAGAAATATGGCACGCCCGGCGGTGGGGCATGGAAAATTGGGGCTGAAGTTTTACTTGTTGCATAGGCAGCCCGGTTGGTGGAGGAGTCAGGGCATATGCGAGTATCTAGAGGTTACACGGCGCTGCTTAAACAGCAGTGCGATGGCACAAATCAAGTGCGAAGGAAATTGGGAGGAATTTTGCGCGATCACAAGAGCTGGCATCCTAAAGAACCTCGTTAATTCAGAATGGCAGATTGTTTTTAAATTGAACAGTTTAAGCTTACGTTTCCACAACAACGGCGATCTAAGAGAGGGAAGGGTGAAGCACGGGACATATCATGCACGAAGGTGTTACCACACAGGATCAACGCGCATGGGAACAGCAAGTCGGGAAAGTAGAGGAAGATCAAAATAAAATATGAGTAAGAAGTATGAAAATGAAAGGAAGCAAAGTAGGCACGAAAAAGATGTCACAAAAGCCTAGGCAATGGCTAACGTAACCTACACGAGCCCTCTGGGATTCTCGCTGTGAGTCATTTCATCGTCGGTCAATTCGCCGTCGGTCTTTTCGACGTTAGGTTATTTCGCCGTGAGGGCATTTCGCCACGATGTTATATAAATGGCGGGGTAATGCATAAATTACACCCAACCACGCCAAACCTAATATGCTATTATTATTATTACTAGTGGACCCGTGCGTGAAAAAAATTCACGCAAAAATAGATACATAAATTTGCTTAATATAGGCCGGTGCGGAATCTTTGACTTGCTTCTTCTTCTTCTACATCACAAGAAATTTGTGATTACATTTCTTCATTGAATGTACTTTCCTTACTAAAATACATGTAGAGGAAAACGCTACCACGGCCAACTCAAATTAACGTAAGAGATACGTGCTTTCTACTGAGCAGTACACATCACTTCGTCTTTAGCACACTCCTTCCCTCTCTTACATAACATGAAAAAAAAGAAAACTTCATTAGTAAGCGCTGAAACATCACTGAATTTCATTTCCGCTGGGTATCCAGAATACACAGTGAGATAATTTCAGCATAACAAAATTTTCGCGTCCAAGAAGTTGGAATTAATAATTGCTACGTCTACTGTACCGGAAAAATTGGTTTCTCTACGCTTCGCTGATTTGCTACAAAATGTGTACATCGTAAACCAAAAGAAAATATAATTTCGATGTAGAGTAAAGTACCGTAATGAATATCAAGCTCCACGGGAACGGCAAGAGAAGCTGGAAGAGCAAGAACTGCATTCATTGTTACTAACGATTAGAAATATTCTTTGCCCACAGTCGATGTTGCTTCTTACGAATATATTGGTCTGTATCCAAGATACTCGAGGGTGGCATATAGCTCGGACTCGGAGAAAACTTGTTCTGTTGAAAGAAGAATCCAAAATGCAGAAAACCATTGGCTGCCAAGAAATCATCGAGGTTTTTACGCATGTGCAGACCGCTGAAGCATATCTTACCATTTGCCTCTATAATTATGCATTCAAATTAAGACGATCAATGTAAACTAAAGGCGGCTGAAGTTTGGATGGAGAAGACCTCAGATGAGAGTACACATCACGATGGAAGTGTTTGTTTAGAGAAGCTGTATGCATCTGCATCGAGTGGACTTCAAATTAATCAAAGAAAGACCGGAATAAGATATCCTATCCTGTTCGAGTGCCATCATCAGCAACCTGGAATATATTTTACCTATCAGTTTCCTATGAAGTTTGGCAGAATCAGCAGTCTTTTAGCTGGGAAGCCCAGAGCTAATTTTTGCCTCTCTATTTCGTTAAGAGATAAATAGGCAAAATAGGCGTGACATTGAACATATAAATAAATATATAAATACTAGTGGCCCGGGCCGTCATTATAAATAACGGTAGAAAATTAGCACTTCACGAAAACCCCCGCTGTCTCATGTGCTTATTACTTTCAGAGGCTTCTTGAATGAAAATTCAGCATTCTGCCTAAAAAATTGGATATATCTATTGCGCGACCCCCGTATCCAAGATACTGTCTTCGGCACCTGAACATGTCTAGACAGGATCGTACAGGCGAGCTCAGGTCCCTCAGCTGGAGCGCCCAAGTGCGACCCCCATATCCAAGATACCGTCTTTGACACCTGAATTTTCTCCTATCTTGTTCCCATAGAGCGTGACAGGAATAATATAAATATACAGTAGTTATAAATAAATAAATAAATAAAAACACGACATAAATTATTACATAGTACAGATATATATTTATATATAAACACACGACGGTCATTCTTAGTATTAGATTAAAGTTTTAGCTTCAGCAGCAGAATTTCCCAAGAAATGGAAAGATAATACAAAGAAAAGGTGAAATAAAATGAACCTATAATGTAATGATGCACAAAATCACCGAGCTTAGTCATTTACTACTCATGAAATTATAGAAGAATCAAATTAAAATATATTGATTAGCAAAATTCCAAATCCAGTCATATATGGAAAAAATGAAATAAAGTCAACAATCACATATTGTAAGTTAAAATACCATAATTCACATGAAAATTGTAGAACTTGGTCATATACTAAGATATAACTGAATGGCTAAAATTAGCTAAAATGGGTTTAACAAAAATGAAAAGAAATAAGTTTTGATGAAAATTTTATAATTGACCAAGCTATCGTTAACATTGAGTCGGTCGACAGAGGCTTTGCGTTGCTCGGCAGGTCACTTGAGACCGATCCAGCCGGACGACTGAAACTCATTTTACCTTGGGCACAGAATTTTCAAGGTGTATTGAGCATTAACTTTAACATCAATATTTCAGTTACCGATAAAAATGAAACAACTTGTAGAATAAATAGGAGAACCACACTACATATAAAAACATGTTTACTGTGTAGCCTATACCGCAAACGTTTCGAAACATAATATATCCATCATCAGTGCAGTAAAATAGAGAAAGAAAATATGTACGGAATTGTCGGAATAAAGTTAGGGAAGAAAGCATTCACTATAACCCAGTACTGTTTTTTCTCGTTTGCATTTTGTCAATGCTCTAATTGATTTCAACAATCACTACAAATTTAAATATTTTGCACCCATTTAAACCAACCACACCTGTATAACAGTTAACCATTTCGCAAAACGACTACTACTTTAAAGCTCATAAGTAAGAGCTTTTAAGCTGACGTTAATCGTCACGGATACGACATTACTATTTGAAAATTAAATTTGGAATTTATGAAAGCAAATTGTCAATGGAGAAGCCCACGGCTCTCTAATAAACTGAGTCATGCACGGAATGTTGCCGAAAAGCTGAAATGAAAGTGGATTAACTTCCCAATGACATCAACTTTCTAATACATTTTTTCCTATAAAGTACAAATTTACTTCAGTATATAAATTTATGAAATTGTTAGATAATTAGTGCATATTGCAGCACTTAACTTTACATCCGTCAGCTAGAAACTGACTTTTCATTGAATCAATTAGTATTTAAATCTGTCCCCCATGATTACATGGTGGACTTTTATATCCGTCAGAAACTTACTTTTCATTAAAGCTACAGAAAAAATGAACGGGATTGAATCCATCCATGTATGAATATAAGACACGACCCCAAACATCCAATCTGCAGCCTTAGGAATTTAAATGCGTTGACAAGTCAACTTTTAATTTATCAATTAAGTAGAATTAACACTTTACTTAAAGCATTTAGACTCTTAATCCGTCGAGGAGCAAGCATGCTCCACGACTTTTAGTATCGATTAAGTGAATGAATTCACACAAGTTCTTAATAAGATTATACAGAAATTCCTCAGAGTGAATAGTTTTTTAAAAGGATCTACAGGCGTGCACTGTCATAGCTTGACAATTACGACCATGGACGGAGAACTACCACATTGTTCTAGAACATGACTTACGTAATTATGCTGCAAGAGACAGGCTTCGGTGCGGTTGGCAGCTCCAGTCAACAGTCAGCTCCCGCAGGTGCCCCGGGGCCATGGCCGTGGTTTCAGCCCATCCACATGGTGGAGAAGTTTAATAAACGCCGCTCAGAAGAAAGAAGAGAGACCTCCATGGTCTCCTTCGGCACCGATTGGAAGTGTTCGGTGTAAATTGATAAGTCTAGGAGTGAAGCGAGAGCACCTCGCTCTCCCACCGCTCGAGCTTCACTGCCCGCTCATAGGACAAGCGGAGACCGGAGAGGACGGAGTCCCTCACCACGTAGGCGCCAACGTAGTCCTTGGGAATGATGGGGTAACCCCCGTAGCCGAACTTCTCGCAGCGCTTAACCCAGACTTCCTGCTCGGGAAGACGAAAGGCCGCCACGAAGAGTAAAACTGGATGAACGCGGCCACTCTCCTAAAACGTAATAATAGGGCGTCTAGATTCACGGCGGTTTCATCCGCCAAGCTCCCACGTAGAATCGAAGAAAGCGAGGAGCTGAGAGGGCCGTGGACTTACTGGTCGAGTTCTGGTGTGGAACTGATTTTTCCTCGTAACCTTTGGCATGACTACAGCTCTCTGCAATGCTTAACACGGCAGTAGTTTCATCCCAGCAAGACACATTCCAGAACACACATGACAGTTCCCAAATTCATGGCCGGCTGAGGCTAACATTTTAGACACCCCTGACTGTTGTGAGTTGCAGGCCTAACACGCATGTTTGACTCAAACTTCAATGCATATGCCTCTCACACTTAATAGTTATGCAACACGCTTAAACTGTTAACAGTTTAAGCGTTTGGCATACCGTAATTGTTATAGTAGCTTTGCAAAATAGTTAACTGTTATACCGGTTTGTCTTAAGCTGGTGCAAAATGTTCAAATTTGTGGTGATTTTTTTCAAATAGAACATTGGTAAAAAAAAAACGCGAAAAACAGTAAAGAAGAAAAATAAACAAAGTGACATCAGCTTAAGTAAGAATCTATCTAAAAAACATGAGAGGAAGGAACCGAAGTGGTAATACCAGCCTAACTAACGACATTCTAGTGGACTGCCGATTGACAAATCTTAGTTCAGTAACTTGGTCATGTATAGTAATTCACCGAGATGTGTAAGTTTTATGAAAATTATTATATTTTAACCTTCAGTTCAAGATTTTTATTTCGTTAGTACATAACTAGATTAGGAATTTGTTATTCATTATGCATTAATTGAATTTTTCTTATCATCATTTCATGCTTAGTAAATGACTAAGATCGGTGATGTTGTGCATCATCGCATTTCAAGTTACTCCATTCTCAATTTTATTCCACATCTTCTTTTAATTGCCTTTTCTTTTCTTGGGACGTTTTACTGCACAACTTGCTATATGGGCCAGAAACTGAAACTTTTCCTAGTAATATTAATAGCATATTAGGTTGGGCGTGGTTGTGTACTATTTCTGTACTATCAAGAAATTTATGGTACAACACGGTTAAATGCCCTGACGGTGAAATGACCGCCGGCAAAAAGACCTGTCACGGATCCATCCTATGTCTCCTAAGGGGTGAGCCTGGCAGAGCGCCGTCATTTAAAAAGAACAGCCACTCAGGAAGACTTTGCCATGAGCACTCGTACAGAGCCGGGGGAGCGTGCAATATCCCCGGCAAAAGCCAAGTTTTGCCTACTGCGGCACAAGGTGAGAAAATAAGAGAAAAGTGTACTAAGAAGACTATGAAGTTTGGCGGCGGGGGCGTGATAGTTTTCGGTGTGTTCTCTAGTCAACGGACATCGCCTCTCGTTCGTTTGCAAACCCGTGTGAAGGCTTAGATGTATAAAAATCTGTTGGAAGTTATTGTCGTGCCTAAAATTGCAAACTCTGGTGTCCCCAGCCCTATCTTCATGCAAAACAATGCCTCCTGCCACAAGGAAAAGACAGTCATGAGTTACCTTGAGAAGTAAGGTCTCGAAGTTATGGATTGGCCCCCACAAAGTCCTGACCTAAATCCAATCGTGAATCTTTAGAAAACACTAGGGGTGAAAGTTATACCAAGAAATCCTATCAATAGGGAAGATCTTTGTATGAAACTTCAAAAGGAATGGGCAAAAATTACTGTTGAAGATTGTCAAAGTCTCATTCGGTCATGTAGACGATGATGTGCAGCTGTAATCGAAAGTAAGGGACTATTTACCAACTATTGATTGTTCACAAACATCTTGCTAAATATTTCTAGCAAAATATTGAGTTAAATGCATTTTTTTTGTTTATCCCTCAGTTTTGGACTTAATAACTTTAAAGAGAAAAGCTTTTCGTTCATAACTTTTTTATTATCCTTCATAGATGTCTCAAATTCTAACATAATAATCAACATCTTACTGGCTATTTGTGTACAAAAAAAGAAGTACCTGGCATGGTTAGAAAAAAGTTATGAAGTTATGAAAATTTGTCCCTTAGTTTTGGACGGTACTGTATATTCCAGCACACCTGCTGTAGATCATCCATACAATATGGTGAGTGCCACACTTCTGGTTGTCTCCGACAGCAGTCACGGTACCACTGTCACTGGCTGCTCCCCTGATGATACACAGCGCAAGCAAACCGCAGATGCAGCCACTCAAAGCCAATGACAGCAGCCTGTACATCATTTACTGGGTTTTTTACATCTATTCACAGCCGCCTATACATTTCTCTCAGTACCTGTACAGTACTTGACACCGTTCTCGGTGCTTCTGTAAACAACAAAAATATAAGGACATTCAAAAGCAGAAGTCATTCGTGAACTATATTTGCAATGAGTTCCACAACGTGATCAGAACAAAACTAAGAGATAAGACAGATGTGATAAGCGCATGAGCTCTAATTCTACATCAGTAAGTCTTATGAACACAGCAATGATTTCCTGCGGCAAACTGCTTTCCTGACAATACATGTATACTGTATAACATATTTATGTTACTCCATGATGCTACAATGGATCGTACAGAGCACAGGATTCTTAGTATTATTTAAACCGTTAATCACTAGTTAATTCAAATATAACTAGTTCAACTCATAACCATGCTAGAATGTTCTTAGAATTTGAGAGAAAAAGAAAGACATTATGTTATATCTTAAAAATTATAGCTGCTAGTTGAAACTTAATACCAAGAAATTAAACTGCCTTAGTGCTTATCAGCTAACGCATAAGGAAAATTACACCTACGTGTTTATACATTACTCAGCAGGAGTAAGTTTATGCCGTGACAATTTAAAAGTGCGAACTCAATTTAAAACTTACGTCCACTAATAACTGACCAAAACTAGCTTCAAAGAATAGATGAAGCTCAATATTCCAGGGAGCGTCCCAGACAGGAACAAGCAGGCTGTGTATATGAGGGAGGGCATAGGGCCCAGGGTAGCGTTCGAGTCAACAGCTAGGGAGCGCACCCACGCGAGTGCGTTCGTTCATACATATAATGCAATGAAAGGATGCCCTTACCTGTTTTCTCTGCCACACATCCCGGCGCCTCCCTCTTGAAAATTGGCAGATACCGCCATTCTAGACACCATTTTCTATCGAAAAGGTGAGTTTATGTAGATGAAAAGCATACAATAATAAGTTACATGGTGATATACTGCTGTCGCAAGTGTCATCTCCACAATTAGAGAGAATGAAATTGGTATTTAATTCTATTGTGGAAATATGAAATATTATACCCTGTGGCACTGAACGAACAAACTGAAGTGTCAGTAGCCAAAACAAGGAAATGTATCACATTTCGAAACTGTTCGTTTTGTATCACAATAGTTCGATAGTGCACAGAAAGCAAAAATTTTCGTTAAATAAAAAGAAAGTTATGGTTTTTGGCACCTACTGTGGTCATTTACAATTATAATAACCGAATAAAAATTTATTACGAAATTAAGTGAATGTACATTGGCTTCCCTCTAAATGAAGCCTGAAAAGTGAAATTACTTTAACACCATCTGGCAACGAAAGATCTAGTGAATGCAGCTTGGTTACTCCACATTTATTGGCCGCACCATTGCTACACCCAACACTTTCCTCCAAATTTTCAAAGTTCTGCATACTGAACTCCTACATTTTGAAACCACTATGCTTAAAGAGTTACTGAAATTACTGGGTGGAACAGTGTTGTAATACATTCAAGTAGTTGGCACCAAATCGCTTGCTGTAGCAATGATAACATGGCGACACTACAGCATTTCCAACAAAAGAAAGAGGGGCTTAAGCAAAAATACCAATGGAAACTAAACTAATGCTTAAATTCATTAACTTATCGAGACGACACTTACAACAGCAATATATACTGTAATTGTAAAACTTGTAATACTGCATTTTTTTATCGAAAGAAACGTATCTTTTCGATAGAGAATGGTCTGTAGTATGGCGGTATCCGACAACTACAGAAAGATAAGGCACTATACTTATGCACGAACGCACTCGCATGGGTCCTGCACCCAGCATTTGAATCAAACGTCCCAGGGTATACATGAAGCTCAATATTCCAGGGAGCCTCCCAGACAGGAACAGCAGGCTGTGTATATGAGAGAGGCCATAAGGCCCTGGGTATACATGAAGCACAATATTCCAGGGAGCCTCCCAGACAGGAACAAGCAAGCTGTGTATATGAGGGAGGGCATAAAGCCCTGAGGTTTCAGCTTCCAGCAGAGCGCCGCACTCGCGCTGACACGTCCAGAGGATGTTTAGGAGACTTGACCTCCATGACCACTACTCATTCGGAAAATTTATCTTATACGAAAATTACTCTCCCACATCATTATTTTCTATATGTACATTAATACCTTCCCTAACCTTATATAATGTAACCTAATCTAACCTAAATTAGTAAAGGTAAGTAATATTACAGCAACGTAATTGCTCAGGAGCGTAATTATTCTGAAGTGGTATATGTCACTAAAGATAATTTTCTTAAGGGCTAAAAGGGCAATAGCCCAAAGTTGCAGTTGCCTGAGGAGCGATCGTTTGCTGGGGCAGTGCATACTGCGATAATGGTCCTGATACCAAGCAGTGGATCGGGCGGCAGCCAAACTCACAGCGAAAAGCTCTGGAGGAGCAGCAGTCGATAGGAGCTTGAAGTTAAGCTTTCCTTCCATAGTGTCGCCTAAGTACAACATTTCAAACAGAGGCAGAATAATTCACAATAAAAATGGAATAGCTAAGTATTTGAAGACGAGGTAAGAACCTTGGAGATACACGCAGTACAGGTCGGGGCTCAGATTTTCTGCTCTCCCATCGCAGTATTGCCAAGCATTTCTGAGACCTTTTGCGACACAAGCAGCACAGGTCGAGGCTCAGATTTTCTGCTCTCCTATCGCTGTATTGCCAAGCATTTCTGAGACCTTTTGAGACACAAGCAGCACAAGTCGGGGCTCAGATTTTCTGTTTGATGGCGGCCGGATGCCTGGGCAGCAGAGCTCGCATGGCGGGGTTGCAAAGAATGAAATAGGCAAAAAAAGAGCAGCGCATAGCCCTGTGCTGCGGGCCCCACGAGCTGCAGCCCAGCTGGCTGGTCAGGTTGTAAGGTCTCGCGTAACAAGAGGCACACAACAACACATAAGCTCAGAGCAATAGGTCGGCAGTGAGGGAAATTTGGGGAAATCCTGCTCATGCACAACACAATAAGCTACAGAAGCACCACGAGAGCCCGCACCTCTGCCGAGCAGTGCAATGCTAACCACAATCTCACAGAAGTTCAGAATACAGTATTCTTTTGAATTATCATCAAAATGTGATGACCGATAGCCCGTGCCTCTGTCAGTTGCCACAGTAAGTTTCCTGAAGGTGCACAAATAACATTTAGCTCATGTTGCTGAATGGCAAATAACGAGCAAGAGACAAAGAGACTAACCGACTGATGAGTCATTACCAAAATTGCTTCACCTGCTCCATGAGACATTTCCAACAGTTTACGAGATTTTCATTAAGATTCGACCATAACCTTTCGAGTTATGTAACTATAAAAATAAGTCAAACTACGGCAAAAGCATAACCTCCGTGTTGGAGGTAATAACAATCACCAGGAGTATCTCATAATTTGTGTCATGACGTGCTAAGTAGCTTACATAATATTTTCTGCGACTCAGAAGGTCCCTAAAAAATTCGACAGTAGCACTCGTATCACGCCGGAGGGAGCGAGCAATATCCCCCTACCCCCCCAGCAAAACCCAAGTTTTGCGTACTGCGGCATCACTGCAGTAACGGGAGATAGCATCCGTATCCATCAATTAATAACATACAGTTGCGAGCATAATTAAGGGACAAAAATAAAAAATTTCATATCTCAAAAACTGTAAAAGGTTCAACGCTGAAATTTTAACACAAAAGAGGTATTGGGATACCTAATAATATGCTAAAAATTTATTACGATCCGA
>LQNS02278115.1:3898542-3909841 GCA_001587735.2 Parhyale hawaiensis | reverse complement strand
GTGAACGGACATTGCAGGCAAAAACCATGCAAATCGTTAGTCTCAGATGAAAATTCTAATTTCTTTTTTTTAGCATCATGATTATCCACAGTTCATTGTAGTTACTTGGCGCACCTTTTAGCAGTCGGTTTCATATTCTAACATTAGTACTTTTCTTGCTTCAGGATGTCGTTTGTCTCCGATCACAAAAACTGCCACTGTGGTCGATCGGCCGACCACAGAAACCGCAGTGATCGACCGGTCGGACATTAAAGTCCATTGTTCGACCACAGTGGTCGACCAGATAGCCACAATGATCGACTGGTCGGACATTGCAGTATATTGATTGACCAGAGTGGTCAACCAGATAACCACAATGATTGACTGGAAAGTGCATAAGATATCAGCATCAGCACCTGTGCGTGTTGTTTATCATATATTGCATCAATATGCACGGCGCTTAAGATACCAGCTGTCTATGCATGTTGTGTATCGTATATCACGTCAGTAGGCACGGTGCGCTTCGTAATCCCGCTCTTAGCTTAACCTACTGCGGCAGCGCGACCCCACAAGTCTCCCGGAAGGTAGAGGGGAAACAGGTCTCTGTGGGCTTCATAAAGAAGTCAATCCCCCTCACAAGGGCACAAGTGCCACTGTGGTTATTGGGGGAGATCCTTCGCCAAGGTGTTTGCCGCCTAATGTTACTGTGAACAGGCCGGCAATCAACAGGGCTAGGCCACAGAAGTGACCGGGGAACCATCGAGTCAAAGGTGTAGTTGTGCGAGGCCCTTAAGTTAGAGGTTAGGAGTTGAGGTTGAAGAGAGGGTCAGTACAGGATAAGGTTTGAGGAGACAAGAATCGGTTGAGAGCAAAGGGTGTCTTGTGTGGCCGGAGCGTGCGGTGCAGCAGTGGCAATATAGCAGTGGTTGTTGCGGTTGCATAGTGCGCTAAACCCGCCCCTGACCTCCAAAAGCGCACCACCTGACAACGACCCCATAGCATTTCGTCTGTCTGTGCATGTTGATTATCGTTTATTGCGCCAATATGTATATCGTATATTGCGTCAGTATGGAGGGCGCATAAGGTACCAGCTGTCTGTGCATGTTGTGTATCGTATATCGCATCAGTATGCTCGGCGCATTATGTACCAACTGTCCGTGCATGTTGTGTATCGTATATCGCGTCAGTATGCACGGCGCATAGGGTACCAGCTGCTCGTGCATCTCACGTATGGCTAGTAGCTATACTGCGTCAGTATGCAACGCGCATAAGGTATCAGCTGCCTGTACGTATCACGTATTGTACTTTATATTCCGTCTGTATGCATGGCGCGTAAAGTACCAGCTGCCTGTGCGGGTCACATATAGCTAGTACCCTATATTGCGTCAGTATATACGACGCATAAGGTAGGTATCAGCTGCCTGTGCGTGTCACGAATCGTAACACCATAAAAAACTTGAAATGTACCGTACGTCCCCATTGGGAGTGCTACCCTTATTGATAATGATTTATGTGGCTGACAAACAAACAATCATACCTCGGCAAAAATATAACATTCTAGGTCATGTGAATACGTTTTCATGCATGAACAAGTCACGGATTTGACTGCTGAAACATGTTTTTTTCTTAAAATTTATGTGATTGGAGTTAAATGGTGATCGGAAAAAAATACGCTCTTGTTAATACCTCCAAAACAAGGTTAAACTGGAGTTGAAACGTTTCTAAACTTTTTGTTTTATTGCTCAAGGAAGGTGCAATACACAGAAGCTCATTTTCCAAAAAAAATATGCTATTCGAAAAGTTGACTTATGTACTATTTTTGGGAGGTCTCGTTTGCGTTACGGGGCAAGCCATAACTCCATTTATTTGAGTCAGATCAGTATGAAAGTCACTCAGGTGTTGGAAAACAAGTTTATCTAGCAGCTTCTGTAGCTTTATTTAATAATCTCAATGTTTTCTAGTTTTCCTTTCTACCGATCAATAGCGGTCAAAATTAAGCGGAGTTACTGGCTCGCCCAAAGTGTCCGATCAGCCCACTATAACCTTAATAACAAAGAAGCTATTACTTATAGAATAATGACGTCTTGAGATAAAAGGAGCAAGAGTTAACTAATCATGTTTATTTGCTATGAAATTTTTTTTCTTCAACCAAATGATTTTATTTGAATTGTTTTTGCTTAATTATGTGCTGTTGATGAGGCTTTTTGTTAAAAATTGCTTTAAAAATTCATAACTTATGATACTGACAAAGATGTCCGAACACTATATTTCATCCATTTATATAATAATATATATCAAATAAATCTTCCTTTTTGTGCAAAAGATGTATGAATTTTCCTTGCATTTGCTGTGGTGTAAATAAATTACTAGGATGAATAATTCACACTGATGATAATTTCAACAATATACAATAAAAACAGTTTTGCAAAAGATCTTCGAACACAGTTTACATACGCGCATAAGTTTCCCTGCTCGATTTCAATGGACTCCCACTCACCATGCATCTACTCTAGAATTAAGCAGCAGCCTGCACTATTAAGCGATTAGTCTAGTTGTTTCGGTAGCTCGTTTCGATTTCTCATATTGATGTTACTTTCTAATGGCCCTTTAACTATAGCTACGAATAGACGATCCCTGTTTGAAAACATTTCTTTATTTTGCAGTCTGGGCTTTCACGTTTAGAATTTTGTGCTCTGTGTATCTGAAGATTGTATTTTGGCTTTAATTAAGACGGATGCCCTGTGAATCTGCACAGGTTTGTTAAGGATCCCCTATCGCTCCATAATCCGATTGGCACTGTGTACATCAGCGCGTCTTAGGAATGTTTCCTCGTGTGATCGATGGGAGTCACTATCTCAACACTCATCTACGCTGTAGTGTTGTAGTGCAGGGTACACTGGAACTTCTGAAACAGAGACTTTGGAAACAGGAAAAACCAAAGAAAGCGAGGCCCCAAATGCTAGGAAATATCCTGAAGGGGAGACCACTTAATGCCATCTGAAGTGAATTGTAGTTATTATGGATGTCGAAATACATTATTAATATAAAATAAAATGATAATAACTAAAGGTGTCGTCAAAATTTCTTAGTAGTATATTTTAACTGTGATTTTACGAACTCTTATGACTTTACCAAGGTTATTTTTTTAACATCCTCGAAGAAACACGCATACTATATTATACCTCTGGTCATTTCCAAAGTGAGTCCTCCTGGAACCAGTTAGTACAACGACCTTGTGGATGAGACACCTCTCGTCTCTCTCTTTGAAAGACCCTGTAAGGACCCGTCCACTCGAGTGTCTTTTCCTATTCTTTGTGCTTTTTTCCTGCCAGTTGTATATTGCACTGAGCCAACACACTATATGGCAGTCGAGAGCCGATGTCGAGATAGGATATTCCTAATTGCGCCTCCTGGCCGACTAGCATCACTGTCCTGATCGCCTTTTGGCGGAAACAGTGGTTAAGCAAATCATGCTTTGAAGCTCTATGATGAAATGAAACAGCTGGAATCACCTGTATCTGCAGGCCGCCCTTGAAAAACCACCGTACGAGTTCATAGGACTATGAAACGCTATGCCCAGAAGGATCCTTTCGAAACTGCAGCGGGAATTTCCAGAAAGCTGAAGTTCAATAACAACATAGGAGTTTCTCGCTATACAGTTTCTCGTCGCCTCAATGCGTGTGGGTTGAAGGCTCGCAGTCCTGCCACTAAACCACTTATCAGTAAGAAGAATAAGAAAGCAAGACTTGAATATGCGGAAAGGCAAATCGTTTGGAGAGATGATTGGGAAAGAGTGCATTTCAGCGACGAAAGTAAATTTAATTTGGTTGGATCTGATGGCAGACGGTATGTTAGACGTGCAGCAGGTGACAGGCTGAACCCGAAATGTGTCAAAACATCTGTAAAGCATTGGGGAGGTAGCGTAATGGTGTGGGGCATGTTTTCATCTGAAGGAGTTTGACCGTTGCCGCCTTTTAAATAAACTGTCAATGCCAATGTGTATCTCAATCTTGTACAGCAATATGTTATCACATCTCTACGATCATCACCATACCACCCAGCAATTTTTATGCAGGACAATGCCCCATGCCATACTGCAAAGAAAGTGAAGGAATAATTTGCGGAAGAGAATATCGAAGTCATGAAGTGGCCTGCCCAAAGCCCGGACCTTAATCTTATTGAAAATTTATGGAAAGTTATAGGTGACAATGTAAGAGAACGACAACCAGCAACAGTAAAGGATCTGTGGACTAAAATTGAAGAGGAATGGAAAAAATAACTCCAGAGTTTTGTAAGAAACTTGTGATGTCGTGTAATCGTCGCTGTGCTAATGTTATTGAAAATAATGGTTTTAGTACTTCATACTACTAATTGTTCTACACCTAAAATTGACCATTGTTCCATGTTGTTTGTTTGTAAAATTGTATTTAGAGACGATCGTTCTCTTATTTTGCACTATTCAATTTTTGTTATTGTTTGTTAGATTGCTCTAATGTATTAAGTATAGTTATATTTGCCCTGATATTTTGTAGAAATATGTTAAATACATTCCTTAGGGCCCCATCAAAAGATTCATTCACCTACTCTGCATGGTTAACTTTTATTTTCAAAAAATGAAAAAAGTTGTCTTCTTAGGGTTCCCGCTAGTGTACATGATTTAGAATTTACATGTTTATACTGTAGGCCGTGATGTATGGTACTGTCATTCATATTGGATAATATTGTATGTTATTTTTTTCTTTATCTTTTTAAATTTTTTAAAATGGGACTATTAAGTCCCTAAAAAATGGCCTCCACCCGATTGAAATTTATTTGCGGGCTGTAAATACAGGTCAGAGGCCCCAGTACGCCAAAGACTGGGGCCATGCAACCATTTCAAAAGGAGTTCTGGAGTGAAACTCGCACGGACGTGCCCAACCGCAAAAACAAGAGGACGGCCTAAACCAAGAGAAGCTCAGTATCTCTTGGTTATGTTATAGTATTTAGTCAATCAGGTGAAATAGTTCCCGATAGACAGTCGCCTTTGAGTCTCTATATATTTCGAAAGAAGTATAAAACGACGTTAATTGCTGCTTTGATGCAACAGGCTGGCCAGCAGTCTCAAACAAAAGTGTTACAGCAGTGCCTCAAAATTTATAAAAATAATAAAACATATACATTCAATGAGCTAATTACTCATAATTCTACAACTTTTTCCACCCCCTTTGACAAAAAACAGCGTATGCTAGGCTACGACAGATATGAAACTACCAGCCTGGTGTAGAGCATGATTTTTTCCATGTTGTCAGCTATTTTCATAGCTTTTCAACAAAGTTTTTATTGCTCCCTGGGATAAGAGTGAAAAATTAGGTTCCCTCACATAAACGCTCATAACTTTTGTCTAGAAGTCGTCGAGGAAAAATTAAATGACCGGCAGATTCACGGTTATTTTCTCTATCAAAATAAGACTTAAAAAAACATATGTTCCATAAAAAAAAAAAAAGATCTCGACAGAGAAATTTGCTGGAAAATCTACGGACTTTGACGCATCATTACATGAAAAAAGGATCATATTATGAAAAATCTGAGATCACGAGCGTATGGAGTGATGTTTTTCTTACCTTGCATGAGATTTTAGCATTTACTGATATGGTACGCGTCCTTTTTTTCCATGCCTTGTACGTCGACGGGTTAATGAACAACCTATAGGGCCAAAAATCTCTTGATAGATGTACCTTAAATCTTTAACGTCTAACTGTAAGGGTGTTTAGAAATTGGCAAGAAAATATTAAAACCTTAGGAAATCCCACTCCGGATTTAATTTCACTGGAAAATTACCGGTAGTCTACGCATGGTAAAATAGCCTTTCTCGATAGATAACGCTACGAAATTTTTTGGTGCTGACACCAACATTCCCGACCAACTTCAAATACAAGGTAGCTTGCGGGCCAACCAGCGCTTAGGGCGCTGGCACACCAAAAGCAGTTCAGCGAGAAGCTGGCTGGCAATTTTTGAGAACCACGGAATGCATCGTGGCGCGCACACCGAACAGCGGCAGCGGCCTGCTCAACGGCAGCTGTTGCGCGCTCCAATGCATTTCGTGCTTCTCAAAAATTGCCTGCCAGCTTTTTCGCTGAACTGCTTTCGGTTTGTCAGCTCCCTACTCATGAGGCTTAGGATAAGGCCATGTGTGGTTGCTGTCGCGGCCACCTAACCTAGCCTTCCTAACCCATGGTTTTCAGCCTAACCTCGAGAGTTAGTACCAGTATTAAGTGAGTTCGAGGTATTTTGAAGCTCACAGTCTTCATGTTGGCATTTATACTCGAATATGACATGCGTTTGTTTAAGGGGCGGTGTGATGTTGCACCGTCAAATCAGCGCACAACCTATAGCAGCATCCCACCACCCAGAAGGAATAAGTAGAAGCATCTGTCTGGATATAACAGCACCTTTTAACGACAACCGCTCTCCGGCAACTTCGTACAGACTGCTTCCCACCATACCAGCCAACGGCCTGAAGATGATCCGATGTGGGATCGAAACGCGTCGCCGAATCCACCTGCAGCAAGATACGAAGCACACAGTCTTGGCCAACTCCTGCATCTGACGGACCAGCAGACTATTTTAACAGTTCGATTGTTTGAAAAAACCAATAAAGAAATTTTATCAACAAAATACGGCGTTCTTTTTAATGAAACCTGCATTATAGAAGGGCTGCTCCCAAGGTACTCTGTCATATATATATGCATATATGTCAAATCTGCCTGTTAGAGGTATGGTAGGATAATCGCTAGAGCTATGACATTGGATCATTTAAACGTAAAATGCTACTAGCGCCCTTAATGCTCCATTGGGTAGGTACTATGCAATATGTCTATTACCCGTCGACCATGCTAGTTGCCGTTCTTTTGGCACCAAAAAATTTACTGTGAGGAAACTAGCAATGCTAGGAAGCCGTACATAGGCTTGAATTGTAGGCTAAATAGTACTGCACCATCCCTGAAAATGAATGAAAAAGATTACACATAAAGAAATGGTGGTGGTTTTCACATTCATTCACCAAACACGAAAAAGGTGAAAACCGCCACCATTTCTTTCTGTTTACTTTTTCTGCACGTCATTTTCAGGGATGGTGCGGCATTACTTAGCCTACCGTTAATCCTATGTACGACTTTCTAGCAGTGCTTGTTTCCACACAGAAAGTTACATGGTGCCAAGTAGACGGCTACTAGCATGGTGGGACGGGTACCAGACATGTTACTCTAATGCTCCAAGCGCTATAAAGGTTCCTTAATTAGTATTCCCATTAGACTAACTGCGCTCAAAGTTGGAGCAGTCTCAGATAACTGGAGCATTCTTAGCAGATGGTAAACCGTAACTTCAAGTGTTGCTATCTAGCGGATATTTAGCTTTTTTCTAGGATTTTTCTTTTTCGACGGCTGAGTAGGCCATTTTTCCTGTTTTAACATTTTACAGCAACAAAATGATCAATTGTCGTGTAAAAGAATACTTATACTTCAGATGAATATAACAAGTAGGCTAATAAACACTTAAAATTCTCGCACTGTCCCGAAAATAGCGGCAAGAACACGATTGGCCTTGAATGGCTTCTCCCGCCACCGAAGCTGCAAGTCAGTTGTTACGTAGTACTATGTAATAAGCACTTAAAAACATAGCTCTATATATATACATACCGTATATTATTTGGATCAACCATAATCTATTACATTGAAAGTCGATCAGTGTTAACAGAAATGTATAAAGTATTAGTACTTGTGCCCTATTATGAAGAACGAAACTGAACGAACTTGACCACTATTGAACGGGTAATGTTCTAGTACTGTCGTCGGTCGCGCTGTAGCCAACCAGCATGCCCCGCCCTCTCCCAGTCTCCCCCTCGCCAAAACTGCCACTTGAATTTCAGTTGTTCGCTCTGTGACGCGTTAGTATAGTGATCAGCGTAATTCGACCGTTACAAGTGCTAATATATTTGAGGGTCTGTGTTATCCATCAGGACGAAAGTTGAGCAATATAAATTGATATTTAGACTTTCCCGATTGAAAATCGCTGGACTAAAACATTGTATTAGAAAAGAGAAAGGTGATGCTTCAGATGGCATATTTAAATTGAAACTTAATAAGTGATGTGTTTAATATTGCATTCGATATATTTATTTTCATTTTTAGTAGTTTTAACATGTGTTCATAGTTACCATTTAAGATCCGGAAAAAAATCTAGCGGTTTCAGCACCAAAAATTTTTGGAGCGTTGATCTGCCGAGAAGGTGGTTTTACCATTCGTAGACTAATTTTCCAGTAAACTGAAATAAGGAGTGGGGTTTCTAATAGAATTTCTATTAATTTCCTGGGCTTTTTCAAGTGCCTAGCCAACCGTTAGACGTACCGTACCAGATTACTAAATAGTACGTCTATTGAACGTTGGTCGGTCTATTAGGTCCTAAATGAATATTCGTTTTCAGCTAGCCTAATATTTCATACCGAAATACATCGCCTTTTTCGTGCCACCCTTTCTATGCCTTACCTTTACTTCTCTTCGAAAGTGCATCTTTGATCTGGAGCCCAAAACTAGAATACATTCATTATATACCTGTGTACGCCGTTAGGGCTACCGTGAACATAATTTGATAGGATTTGTGGTAATTTTTTTACAAAAATACAATATGGCGCCCAGCTAATTCCTTGTTATATATCGATAATAATCTATAGGAAAAGTGTAGTGATATCCATATAGGTATATCAGTCCGAAATAGGCTACATAGTTTTTGAGATATATGACATTGAAGTTCCCATTGTTTTTCTATGGAAGAAAATAGCTGGCGTCGTAATAGGCTTGCTAATGACCCCAAAGTTCTTAATTAACCCAACATAACTTAATCTAGCCCAACCCTACCTTAGGCCCTGACCAGACTACCGCCAAAATCTGTCCACACTGTGACGATTTCGCCGATCGCTGTGAATTTTCGTCTTCAAATTGCAGCTTTGAGCGTTTTCACGAGCGTCCATCTTGCTGGATATTTTCGCGCGATTTAGGCTTCGGCCAAGACAGGTTCACCTTGTAATATTTCGCTTCTCTCACGCAAAACTAATAAATTAGACGTTCCATAAGGTTTTCTTGCTTCTTTATAGACATCTTAAAAAGCTTTATGCTCCTCAGGGGGCATAGGATGAGCCATAGGCCATAGGGTTAGGCTAGTTTAGGTTTGCCCAACTTATGTTATGGGGAGCAGCGCCCCCAGGGGGATCCTGCAAGTTACCTTAGCCATTAGCTAGGCCATCGGGACGTCTGTCTTTCGTGCCCGCTTTGCTTTCTTCCCATCTTTTACTCCTACTGATCTTTCTTCCATCTATACTTCATCTTCTTTCTCAACTTGTTCCCATGCGCGTTGATCCTGTGTGGGAACACCCTCGTCAGTAGGTTCCACGTGTCTATCGTCATACTATATGTTGGTTCTTCCTCTGTGATATCGCATTTGTTGTGGAAATGGAGACTTAAACTCCTGAATATAATAATAATGTAAATTTAAAAGTACCGTGACCATGAAATCGAACTATAGAGACTGTAGCAGATGAAGGTGGACGTCGTTCCAGTGGTCATCGGAGCTCTGGGGGCAATGTCCAAGAATCTCAAGACTGCCCTGCGAGAGCTGAAGTGCAGCCATCTCCACCCAGGAACCCTCCAGAAGAGCGCTCTGCTTGGAACAGCGCACATCATTCGCAAAGTGCTCTGAGCCTTAGGTCGCGGGATGTTACCCGGCGGCGAATTTTTTTCCTGAACCTTTCAGCAAGTACAGTCTCAGGGCGGCCAATGGCATGGCAGGTCACGGGCCACAGTGGGAGGGGCGAAGGGTGATGGTTTGTGATGGTGTTGCAATCAGATGCGTACCTAAAAAAAAACTATGTAAATTCATAGTTTACGTATCGTGAAGTTTATTCTGACAATTAATAGGCATCATCAATTAAGATGTGTGATGTACTTGAACTTCGTTTATATGTGAGCAATATGTGAAAATTGCTCGTGTGTTAGCAGTTTATATTGTGTCTCTGAGTATTTTTTGGACATGTTATAGGGAATAAATGTCACCAAGCATTGCGCGCAATGCCTAGCCAATAAGTGACTTGAATCACTCATATGTACATTAAATGGAGAGACTTGTTTTAAGCTATGTTACACTAGGCCAGGCTCTATTAGTTCAACGAACAGTAATATAAGAGATGCGTGCATAACTATAAAAGTTTATGACGAGTACTTTCTGAAGTATTATAAACATAGGTTATGTTCTCAGTTTTTTATTCTCTAACTTGGCATAACTCAGCCTAGCCGTGCCTAATCTAGCCTAGGCTAACGTAATGCTAGCTGAACCCTAATTACCAAGGCACAACCTACCCTATCTAACCTAAACATATCTGACTTAAATCAACCCGTTTATGAAACTGCTGATTCATCTCACTTATTACCGAAGCAGTACGCTGGGTTCGGCTTGTTCGTTGTAACATACACACACAATGTATGTAGACACTGGTCAGTTTATACAGGAAATTCGTGGCACATCCCGCTTACTACTAATTACATTTTAAAGAATGTTAAGGCACTGTACGTTCAAATCATTCACAAAACGCGTTCTGTGTGTTCTCATACACTCGACGACACACTTACATTGTACTCACACTATTCAGATGTACTATACAGAAATGAATGGTTTAGTTGTATGATGAGCGCCCTGTAACTTAACTTAAAGCACGTTCGATTAGGACATAAACTCAATGTGCTTAGCTTAAATCAAGCGGGACTAAGGTTGTGGTCGAATTGGGACCTAAAAGTCGAACTAAAACCAAGCCCACTTGACTTAACTTGTCCGGAACTGGTGGCAGGAACTTGGTCTTCGTCGTTTTGAATCGTGTTTTAGTTGTTAGAAGCGACTCGCTTATGTTAAACTGACTGAAATCTCAATTATACAAAGTGATGAGTTTTTAGAAGCCTCACACGGTATAATAATAAACGGGACGAATTCGGGACACCTGTCTGCAGTTTCGGACAAGTTAAGTCAAGTAGGTTTGGCATAGATCGACTTTGAGGTCCCAATAGAACACGCCCTATCATCCCTTTATTGATGTACATTGATTATCAATGGACATCAATAAAGGTATGTTATGCACTTGAATTTAGTTTTAGAAATGAAATGCGTGTGAAACGTGCATGCGTATATTATACACTGGTCTGTGTGTACATGATGCGTACGCGCATAGTGTCTCTATCCATTGTTCAGTTAAGACTGTGGATGAGCAGCAAATTACCGCTCGGGGAAAAACTAGGTTAGAGAAAAA
>LQNS02278115.1:3764225-3774309 GCA_001587735.2 Parhyale hawaiensis | reverse complement strand
GAAAGAGAAGATGCTTATGAGGAAACGTGGCGCATACTCGAAAAGCACTTCTTGGACAAAAATAAAATTTGCCTGTCACTCGCTGACGATATTTTGCTTTATCCTCGGGCGTCTACCATTCCCGAGATAGAAAAACTCATATCAGTGTTTCACATCAAATTTGCAGGATTCAAAAAATTCCAGATTCAACAAGACAAGAAGGAAAATGTCTACACTTTCTTTGGAATGAGCCTGCTGCAGCGCATCTTGCCAGTGTTTTTCTACATGGAGTTATGTCGCAAAATTGGCTCTTACCCTACAATAGAGGACCTGTTAGAAACAGGTCCTGAAATTATCAAGTTTTTTAACTTGAAGAAGAATGGACGATTGAGCAGAAATGAGACATCCTACTCTCCGGCTGTCATCGCTAAACCACATGTCAAGCCTGTCTACAGTGGGCCCACTTCTACAGATAAAAAATTGGCGCCTCCAGCGACCCCTTCACGTGACTCCAAGGTCCCTACGGGTCAAAACCAGGGCAAGCTCTGCAAGTTCTGCCAGAAGCCCCATGCTTCTACGTACTTAGTATTATTCTTAGGTTAGCTTTAATCATGAAAACCTCAGGCGCTGTGTCCTAATCTTGTCGGCCACAGTACCTTATGAGAAAAATAAATGATTTTTATTTTATTTTATTTATTTTACTGTAGAAAATACCCCAAACTTGAGGATCGTATAAAGCGAGCCACTGAACTGTCTTTATGTGTAAGGTGTCCTTTCCAGATGGAATTAAAATCTTTCCCAAAAATATTGTTCTCAGTCTTAGAAATTTGGCAATACGTTTGGGCCAACCGGAAAAGGGAAAAACTTGGGAATAAAATTATTCAAACTGATTCCACACATAACAAACAACTTGTCTGAAATAAATAAAGATGCCTCAACTAATAGCTCAATTAGCTGTTTATTTATTTTTGTAAAACCGGTTTACAATGCAGAAAAAACGTGAAACACTTTTGAACCGCACTGCACAGGTTGTCAACGTCTATTAATTTTTTCACTGGGGCTGGGCTGTGGTGTACTGCTACGATCATTAATGACTAAAGAGATCTGTCCCACACAGTGAAAGGGTAAGCTCAGAACTACCTTAATGCAAGGGCTGTGATGGTGATGCAGAAGATTCGGGGATTCTATTTTCAGATTATAGATGGCTAAATGCTGAAATACTAAACAGTAGTGTAGTCAGTGTTATCTGTCCGCAGTTCTACATACTAGCAATGAGATCCAACTCTCCATGGTGCGTGTGTTCTGGTATAAGTTTTGTAACAGTATTGGGAGCTGTGCACCAGAGCCTTTTTCAGTTAACAGTCAGATACAATTCCAATATATCTTTCAACTCGGTCTCAGAGCTCTTACTGTCGGTCTGCTTGAATTTCCTAAAATGCGATTTGTGTGCTTCTGTGACTCATGGTCACATCGGAAAAATTATATTTTTTCAATTAAAAATTATCATGAGTTTTTTCGTTGTTAGGAGAGTTCCAGCTACTTTCCGAGGTGTTTACGTTACATTTGTCGCGAATCATATATACAGTATTTTAGATATCTAACGCTGTAGGTAGTACATCTTCTAATAGAAAAAATTCATGGACAATGGTTCTGTGTCTATAATTGATCAGTCACGTATATCATTACTTGCTGAGAGAAGACCTTGGGATAATGGACTCCATTTACATTAGTTTCATACGAGTGCGTGAACTGCCAGTAATGAAACAGAAGTCTTCAGGCACTAAATTGTGCATTGCGATGCAGTTATTTAGAGTAAATTTGCCTTTGTCTTGGGACCTATTCCTACTGCTGCTCATTTTGTTTTGTTTCAGGTGACAGCGTTGTCTCTGCTTCTCCTGCTGCAGCGGAAGGTGCTCAAATTAAACTGGAAATGACTGATGATAATGATTGCATGTCAGTGAAGGAAGAGCCCATTGACTGGACACTCGATGAGCAGGTGAGGCTGTTGGCTGTCCCCTCAAGTTTCGTACTCGCTGGTTTGAGGCGTGGTAGCAACTACTTATAGCTACGTGTCAGCCTTGTACTGACTCACAGTTGCAACTTGGATGTGGTTGGGCTTGTCATGGGAATACGCGAGTGTCATTCTAATACTTCATGGTGTACCTTGTCTTGAAGCGAGCGAGTTGTAAAATCTGGAAGGGAATTCTGACAGAATAGAACATTGTCGTCCCATTTTGTAAGCATGGAAATATAAGCGAAATAGAACTGCCAACAGAGAAAAGGAAATGTCTGTAATTGAAATGTTAGAATGCGATCTACAAACTTTTTGTAAGAAATAAACATCATACTATTCACAGGAAAAGCCATCGCCCCTTTAATAAGATCCAATCGTGAAGTCACCAATGACCCAATAGAATAATCTAGATTGTTGAATAAGGGTTTCACCTCAGTACTCACCATTTCAGAAGCTAGAAATGAGCCACAACCTGTTCCATTGTAAGTACCTTCCTTACCACATATGTTTTTGTGGAACACAATGTCTTTGAAGAACTGACCCACTTGTATACATGAAGGTCAAATGGCCCGATAATCTTTCTCCTCAAATACTGTAACTGGTTCTAGTCTATTCAGCGCCACTTCGTAGCTCAGGCTAGTCGACTTTTTATAACCGATAATGTTACACGCGACTTACTGGAAGCTTGCGTTAGTTAACTCCGCTACAGCAAAATGATGAAAAATAATTGACTAGTTTTACTTCAGTGACGACCAAAGATACTGAACAACTCTTGAACAGGCGCGTCAGAGACGACCTCATAATGCACCATACCATTACCGACGCTCAGTATAGCTACTAAAATAGAAGTAGCTGTGGAAGACTTACTGAACTTCTTTTCGAGTTACGGTCATCAACAATGACGCAACTGCAAGGACCTCGTTTACTCGTACATTGATAAAAATTAAGTAGCTAAGTCCATCATCAATGTTATTTGAATAACTAGAATTGCGATCAAAGACCTCAAATTTCCACCAAAAAATGAAATGCTTAAAAAAGACTTACTAAATGACCGTCACCAGTTATTCAGCTGTTACATTCAGACTAGTGACATTCAGAGCAGTTCTTATGAAGTTCATATTTTCTATACACAACTTTTTGAATTAAGGAGCTAACAGACGGTAGACGGATAGGCAAACAAACACACGCACAGATGAAACGTTAGCAAAACTTAATTACTTATCTGTTTTGTTAGATATGCCTAATACTGTAGTTTTTGTACATTTCTTGAAGATCCCTTTTACCTTCTTGTGTTAAATTGTCAAGAATAAACAAATAAGCCGGTACACAAGCGGTTCGTGGGATCATCACCAAAAACTATTCATCTGTTCCTCTTCACATTTCTAACAATTCATGTGAATGTCACGCAAATCCACCGCGACCTTTTAAATTTGCTGCTGACTAATAGAAAGATAGACGAACTGCGGCTCAAACATTAGCTCCTTGGCGGAAGTAATTAGACACTCACGACGTATAGGAACTACTCACGCCGGATTGGTGCAGGAGTCACAGGCCGCCGGCAGCGAATGTAACTCCAAAGCGGGGCAAGTGACTGGACTCCCGTCCCATCGGGTGCCGCAAGGGAGCGTGCTCAGCCCTCTGTTGTTTATCATGTAAGACAGACAGTAATGATGCTATACATACTCTCTGCCTTATTTAATGTATCTATTTTGTAATGTCACAAAACCTGATACTTATAGAAACCTAAATTTTTGTAAGTTATTCAGCAAATGAAAATGAATGCTAAGCCCAATTTTTGTGTGAATAGTTTGTTTTATAAATAGCTACTGCAGGGCTCGGTTCTCATTGGGTCACCAGAAGCCTAAGCTAAGTATGCTATATTCTTCTGCTCGATTTGTTGACTTGAGAAGGGTGTCTGATTTTTTTCAGTGCTTATATACAGAGCGACAAATATTTTTCTGGAATAAATGTACTACCATGTCGTGTTCAGGAAACAGAGCTTTCCATATCAATGATGACCTAAAATAGATTGAAGCATTATTAGTCTGAAATCTCCGAGCTCCTCTCATATTATTTCCAATGGATAATATCGCAGATTGTGTGCACAGTGACAATCAAGCCCGCAAACAAGATACTGTACGAGTTGTTTCAGCAGGAAGATAATTATCAAATTGTAGAAAAAGTACGTAGTAAACATTATTTACAGGGTAGAAAAATCTAAACATTATCAAATATTTAAATATCGACCAATAGGTATTTATCTGATTAACACTTTTCAATTAATCTTGTAAATTTTCTATCACAGTTGTGGAACACAGATATATGAAAATTGAACCAGGTTGTAGTACGTATATAGCCTTCCTGCACCTCCTTGCTGAAAACTGATACGCGAAACATGAACCAGGTCGTAGATAATAGTAAAAGAATGCTTAGAGTATGGAGAACGCTTCTTGCTTTGTCAATGTTTATATTCGAGCAACGGATATATGTACAGCGTATCTAAGGGCTCCGATGCATCTGGCTTTTACTTTCCTTTCACATCTAAGCCTCAGTTACCCTGAGTGCGTGCTCAACTTCCGTGGAAGACCAACGGAGCAAAGGAGAATTTTTTATTCGGAGTATAGCCCACGGGCAAAGGACTCGAGAGTTTCACAGTAGCGAACCTTTTTCAACTTAAATTCTCTCTTTGATGAAACAGATTTGCTATTGAGTAAAAATGTATGTATATATCATCATGTATCTATGATACGGCGCCGAAATTTATATGTTCTTAGGAATGGCTGACCGCCTGCCTACAGATATCTAAAATTTTGTGGAAAGGAAAGGAAACATTTTGGAGATCAACTGGAGGAAAACTGAGAACGTTCATATTGTATGCTCCTTGATTTTGACACTTTCAGGGTATCCTTTGTTAGCAAATAGTACCGAAAGTGACATGTTTGACGGCCTTGCCCACTTTTCTACAAAATGATCCTGCTTGCTGCTCCTTATGTTCACTGTTGCTGACAGCGTGGAGAAAATACGTTGAGGCGTTTCGATCCCGCAGGCAAGAGCTGCAGTCTCCGGTCTACGTTACCAGCAAACTGGGGTCTCGCTTCAGTTGGACCAAATAGGGCAGGGTTTGAGTAAAGTGCACTGGATTATGCTACACCACTTCTTGGTGCATTTGAGTGAATTTTAGTAGTACCTTATTCCTGGCAGTCAATGCAGCAAGCTAGGTGCAGTTGCAGGTAAAATTCTCTAGGAACGTAACTGTTGAGCAACAAGGGTATGGGAAGCTTGCAATATAAATTCCAAGTCTATCAAGTTCCCGGGGCAGACTTACGTTATCCTCTGTTTATCCGTGATTTAGTCCGACTCTGATCTCTGAGAATTGGATATGGAAACCTGAAGAGTACTTGATATAGTCTCGTGAGGCAACACCCTGAGTCATGGTTAAATGTAAGCTGCTACTGCTCGCAGGTCTTAAGTAAGCATTTTGCAGGCTGACTTTGATCATATTTTCCCACTTCGATTGCATGATACGTTCTCAGATATCAATGAATAATAATATTATTGCTCTGTGAAATTTACAGGTTCCAGCAAATGATGTTAACTTGCCTAACTAGTGAAAATTCTGCAGGTAATCATTATTTTTGCCTTCTAAAATGTAGAATAAATGTAATAACTTTTATTGATTCGCACTTACGCAGCTGTTCTAACCTTACCCACTGTATTTATACTGCTCTAAAGCACGTCTCTGAACCGTAATGAATTCAGTCTAAAACATGCAATCCGTCAACCCTAAAACACCTCGTCTAACTTCTACTTGTTTGTTTATTACAACTGTGAAGTTCGGAAATGTTCCGGCAACAAAGAATCCATTCCTGTGTCTTTATTATGTCTTAGAACTACGGCAAGAAATACAATTGCAATAGTCTCACTTCTCGGGCGCACTGATCTTGCATTGTTTTTCATCCATATTCAATTTCTTATTGTCAGATAATTGAGCCCTTTACAGTCTTACACATTTCCATTGTAAACGCTTTTGTGGTACCCGTGGATATTCCACGGTAGCCCATTATTTTCTGTTGCAGTTGATGCGATAGCTATACAACAGAATGTGGCAGACACGGTCAATTTTTTATTAACGTGTAAGCAATATTTTAAATACTGTGACTCCGCGCTTTGTAATGTCATTTACTTCCTTACAATCGTGTTTCTCTTCAAAAAGACTTTAGATTAAATTAATTCATCTCCTTTCACTTTGCGCTCCTTAGCAAATCCTCTCTACGCATTCTGCCGTACTAAGAATGATATGAGACACCAGGTAGTAAATATATAACATGAAAAACTACGAATATCGATAGGTATAATACCACGAAATGGACTCAAGTTTTTCAGTCCAAGCCCTAGTGATTCTGTTTTCTCAAATGCACGAAGAAATTTAGCTAGGAAAAATATTCACACCATGGATTATGTGTGACGGGAACGAACACTCTATCCAAGATTTAGCAATCGGAGCGGGCTTTAGAAAATGAAGTAATTTGAGCATTTACAATATAATAATCTCTGATTTGTATTTTTTGCAATTATTTATTTTTGTTTATTTATTTGTTTATCTGTCTATTTTCTACCACGTTTAAAGAAAACAAGCAAAAATTAGGCCAGGTTGGAGACTCTGGTTATCCTGTGACACTCAATCAAGTAGCAGGTGATGATAAACGTATTTTAATGCACTTCTTGCCCAACCAAAGTTGAAATCTAAACACTGACATGTGCAGCGCCACTCACCACTGGCAACGAGTCTGATTTTTTTATTGCTTTTTCCGTATACTGAATCTAATATCAAAACAAATATTAAAATCATTCAGCGGTAAACGTTGTAACCGTGACGAAATTCAACATTTTCTTCTCATGAGAGTTATTAATTGTATAGTTAATCCACTTTGTTATATTTAAACTTGTGTTTGGCTACTGGTATTTATCCCAATGTACAGAAGCATGCTGGTGTTATACCAATATTTAAATCAGACAATTCTAATGATGTAGCTAATTACAGACCAATATCAACGCTGTCAACGTTCAATAAAATACTTGAAAAAATAATTCACTCCAGATCAACTGAGTTCCTAGCGATCCATAATGTAATTTCGAGCCGACAATTTGGCTTTTATGCCAAATCTTATTCTACCTTAGAGATATTTCATCTAGTAACTGACTTAGTAAAGTGTTCTCACGATAAATCGTATGAGGTCTTCCTCTTTTTAGACATGCGGAAAGCGTTCGATACGTTGACAAACAGTTGTTGTTAAAAAAACTCGAACACTATAGTATTCATGGGACAGCAAATGCATTATCAGCTAGCTACTTATTCAACCATGACCAAATTGTACTGTGTAATACCGTTAAATCCCAAGTTTTGCCTATTAAAATTGGAGTCCCTCAAGAAAGTGTACTTGGACCGTTGCTTTTCAACATTTTTATTAATGATGTAACTACTCTTCGTATGAAATGTGTTCTGTTTGCAGATGATGCAGTGTTGTACACTAATAAATGCAATTTTCTCTCTGCCATAACTGATATCCAACATATTCTAAGTAAACTGTCGCAATGGTTAACTCAAGATAGATTGATTGCCCATGATGATAAAACTAAGCTGAGGTTATTCACTCCATGTTCTCGTTCTGACTTACCGACAGTTCATTTCAATGGTAAAGAATTGGAATGGGTGTCTCAGTTTCGATATCTTGGTTTGATTCCGATGATAAACTTAATTTTAAAGCCCGCATTGAGGAGTTAGGCCGAAAGCTCAGTAGAGTTCATGGTATAATATATGCAGAGTCTAATTATTTTAATCGTAATTCATTGAAACAAATTTATTATTCAGTAGCTTATTCCTTGTTGATTCAAAATATTATCATCTGGGGTGCAGCCCCTCACTGTTACATTCGTTAACTAGAAATTTGCAAAATGATATACAAAAGCGAAAACTTTGCGTGAAACGAGATTGGAATAATACACCGTTAATGAATCGTAGTGATATGTACCGTTATTTACAAATGTTGCAACTTCAAGATGTGTATAACTATTCGCCTCTTACGTTTTTCCGATCGCTCATGCATAACCATCCTCTTGTCTTTCAACAATATTACGGATCACTTATACCTCATCAAAACTACGTGATTAGACGCTTCATTCTTAATCTTCCAAATGTTCGTGTTGATGTAGAGAAACGTTCAACTATTTTCCAAACCGTATCACTTGTTAATCGGATTCCAACACACCTTTGAGATCCTATGTCTAATGACTCCTTTAAAAAGCGGCATAAGGATTATGTAATGCAATTGTGTTAGTCTAATTACTACTTGTTACCCAAAAAAGTTCTACAACTTTTCTATGGGTTATGCAGATGTAATACTGTACGTATATTGTACTCAGAAAGTTTTCGTTATTGTAATGTTTATCTGTGTGTAATAAGCCTATCAAACCTATCAATGGTTGCTCTCAGTTTATGACGTGAAAATTAAATGATTGACGAATTACAGTATCGGCGATTCTATTCATAATTTAACAGATGCCGTAGCAGATTTATTTCTTCAATTTACTTTCTTCCACTGAAGAAACACTTTTCGCTTGAGAACAAATATTTCGATGTATAGGTGTTTCATTCCCTATACAAGATACTCGGCAGGGTATTTAGTTAAATTCAGTGATGCTTCACATCTGGCTAATATGATGTTGATATCAGTAAACAATATCCTGATATGTATATCTCTTATTAATGCATACAAGTGAATATCATGTTTTGTCTAATACGAATAAGTCATGTACGATCCTCTCTGATTGTATTATGGTATCACTGAACTGGAACTCGAACCATAACTTGAACTATGCTCAGCCACTGGTGTGACTGGCTCGTTCTTCCCGTGGCGTACGCCGTCTCGATAACAGCGTGTACCTGCTCTTGTAACGTGTGCCCTTTCCTCTAATGTAGTTTCAGTGAAGCTACTGTGTTTTCCTACCCCCACAACTCCACCGTTAACCAAGTCGAATCCTACGCTATGCACAAGTTAACATATGAGTTGAGTTTTTTCGCATGCCAGCTAAGCGATAGAAGGGGTGTGCTCCTCAGATGAAGTAAAACCAAAAATTTGAGTAGGCCATTGTTGAGCAGACTTCAAAATTATGTTACTAGCAGGAATATTATGTATTCATGAAGCAGGGTCATCACAAACTCCTTGCCGTCATTTTTGACAGCGCGGGCACTCTAGTATTGAAAAAACTATATTTGTTATGGTAATATGGGATTCGAATTTCCCGCCATCTAATCTTGTTTTTCAGTAGAAAGATATTTTCCTTACCATCGTGAAGGAGAGACACAGCAACGACCAACAAATTGTACGTTATGATATCGTTAATAGTATGGCATTTCCGCTTGTCTGTTCCCTTGTGCTCATGTCTATATTCTTCGTGTTCCAAGTAACAAAACTGGATGAGTCATGAATGCATCTTCTGGAAGTTTGTGAATATCACTGAAAATGATAAAAAATACAAATAACCAAATTTTGGTTGTTGGTTCGTTTGTATGACTTTCTGTATGCTAGTCTGTTTGTTGGAAAATTGCAAAAACTGATATAAATTTTAAGAGGCACACTCAACGAAGCTTAGCTAAAGGTAAAAAAGAAATTCTGATTTCAAGAACCCTCTGACTATGTACGTAATATTGCGTTGCTTGACGAAGGTATGCGCTCTGAGAGTCTCCCATCATCTGTAAGGGATTTTCATGACACCATTGTTGCGGCAGATGTTGGGATCTATTACCGCCTGACAACAGAGACAGGACCAAAGATGCACAGCACAATGTAAACTAACACGATGCTTATGTAATGAGTCCGAGTTTCCATAAAATATATCTACAGAAAGTTGAGGAATCGTAATGTTTATTAGCTACCTTGTCATTATCACTGGTCGGAGCTTATCTGCAACACGAACAAGTGCATGCGGATCTCCCAGTCAGGGTGAGCGGTCCGGTTAACACCACCTGTAGCTCTTCCATGGGCGCTAGCAGCGAGAGCGGTCCGTCACCAGCAGCAGCCACGCTAGCTCTGC
>LQNS02278115.1:3592024-3611874 GCA_001587735.2 Parhyale hawaiensis | reverse complement strand
CAAGTTGCGGCGAAAATTCCCTGCGGCGAAAATTCCTTGCGGCCAATTTTCCTACGGCGAATTTTCTTGCGGCCAATTTTCCTGCGGCGAATTTTCTTGCGGCGAAAATTCCGGACACGGTTCCAACACCTTTGACTTGTCACAAGCATATTTTATCACCATCCACTTACTTGACACTCTGTAAGATAATTATATTATCGGCGGCAAAAACGAGTAAATGAATTTGGGGATTACGGGAAAGACCAGAGACATGGCAAAAGTTGTTAAGGAGACTACTAAAGGGAGGTAAATTTACCGACTAAGAAATCTAATCGTTTAGGACAGTATTAGGTAGGGGAAACTTCAACTTGCATGAAGCTCTGATTTTCGAGTTCAATCATAGTTGTCATCTTTAGCGCTTCTTAAAAAAATACCTGTCACTTTCACAGCAAAGACATGATCATTTCCCTTGTATCTTAGTTACCGCTTCTAATTTCTTTCACAGCATATTATACTTGCTTTTCTTGTGGCGCTCGACGATCTTAATAGGACCAGCCAGATACGTAGTTAGGATATGCTGCAGAAAAATGGAGAGGGTAGTGTTGGACATACCGACTCAAAAGTATTCTTTCAAGAGAATGTGACGTGTCTATATTTTTGAGAACAGAAGATTAGGCTG
This sequence comes from Parhyale hawaiensis, assembly GCA_001587735.2. Classification (NCBI taxonomy): domain Eukaryota; kingdom Metazoa; phylum Arthropoda; class Malacostraca; order Amphipoda; family Hyalidae; genus Parhyale; species Parhyale hawaiensis. The sequence continues at coordinate 3,611,216 of LQNS02278115.1, read as the reverse complement.
CTTTAAGTCAAGAAACAGGCCTAGTCTGTTTGTTATATATCTATCGCATCAAAGAGAGCAAGAAAATGATGGGCTACCGATCAATATCTTCAGGTCCCGTAGTCGTCCCCTAAAAAAGTACCGTTGTATGCAAGATCAACAGGTGAGAGTGGCGAGAGTCTGCTAAACCAAGGAGGTTGTAATGGGAGGAGAGAGCTTCAGCTCTCTTTCAGCGAGTGCACAAATGGCTAAGTCGGATGGCAGGAGCTGGCGTTTGGACGCCCTAAACTGGCTGGCTCTCAGTGGTCCGAAGGCAGTGGTAAGCACATACTAAAGAAGACATAGACAGGTAGTTCTTCATTATTTTTTGCAAACAAATTGTGTCAGAATATTGACAGCACAATGCTCGTTTTATAACTTCCATCATAAGTTGGTATACAGGATACAAGTTTCATCTACATAGCTCCAGCCGCTCAAAATTTCGTTGATGGTTAATGGCAATAAAATTCTGAATCCAGGACACCTTTCTATACTGGTTCCGTGAGGAAATGCCGCTCTCCGATCAGAAACGCCACTCAGCCAGTTCAAAGCAATGACATTTTATAGGGAGGAGGGAACCATGCCGCCTTAAGATCGGCTCGCCAGCGAGGCAACCAAATCCAGTTGCCTCGGAAGTGACGAGGGAGCAAGGAGTCTTACGGGGAGCAACAAAATATACTAATGTACTAATTTACTATTGGTGCATTCGGTGACTGGCAGCAGCCTCATCCGACACTTGAGCTTCACAGGCGAGATTTCTGGCTCCCTCCTTTCTTCTAATGCTCCTTGGTTCAAGGAAAATATTTACTTGAAACGCTCCCGTAACGTAAATAGAGAGGGTGCACTCCTCTTTGTATTGCCTCCATGCGGTAGACAAGGTGTGTGTTAGGGTAGACAGGGGATCGTCAGGCGGACTTTAGATTAGACGGGGTAGGTTAAAGTATAGAAACACTACCTTATGTCGAACGAAAATAGGTGAAAACATTAATTAATAGAGGAATTTCGACGGGTTCCGCTAGTTAAACATTATTGCTATAGAAAATAACTAAAATGTAATATGCCAATTAAAGCATGGATAAAAAATTCGACAAAAGCAAGCTTGAATAAATTGTTCCTAAATATGTAGGTAAAGTCGTTGAATTTGAAGATATTCGCGTGTTTCAGGTAATGAAAAATTTGTCTGCTGGGCACCCTAGTTACAAAATAATCAACACTGCAGTAGCAAGGAGCAACTTGACGCGGTCTTAACGGACTGGATCGTGAGACGCAACACCGCCACTGATAGAAAACTACAGACAAATCTGTAGCAATGGCTGCAATCAGTTCGAGGCCAACATTACCATCTCAATTTAGGATGCTGCTCATGTGCATTTTCATGACCAGGTCAGCCACTTACAGTGAAACTGCTGACCAGCGTAAGACTGACTAGTAACACAATTGAAAGTCTAAGAGCAGTTAGCAAGAAAAGACAGCCAAGAGTCTCACCAGCTCATCAGGTGTCCAGTCACTGGGCTCCTCCTTCACATATATGCACTCAACATCAGTCACTTCCTGCTTGACCTTAACACCTTCCGCTGGAGCAAGAGGAGCAGCGAGAGTAGCGTTGCCTCCTTAGAACACGAAAAAAATTAAAATTATTCAACAAAACCACCAAACAAACGGTAACAAGAGGATAACTTATACTAAGTACTGCAAAACTCAAAATAATAAATGCTCAGCAAATCAATTATCAAACTGCAGTTTTTCTTCAACGAGACCTCGACAACCGAAAACCTTTGAAACATTGACCATGATTACCGACGATCCTTCATCGTAAAACGTTCAACAAATTAGAGGGTGAAAAGAGGACTTTAAATATATTAATGAGACATAGAGATCTTTAGCAAAACTAAAAAGTTTGAAATCCGTCTTTCGATTCAGGACGGATGATACTTGAAAAACAGCAGATGATACAACTGAAGAGGACACTGATTGATAAATTAGTTACGTGTATGGTCATATGCACAATCTAAATACTAAGAATAACCGTCGTGTGTTTATATATTTATACTTTTATTTATCAATTTATTTATAGGTTTCGTGTCACGCTCTTAACGAAATGGATGGCCGAAAAATAGGTGAGGTAGATTTTGTAATTGAGTGGCTTTTTCTCGGAGATCGATAACCAGGTTGCAGAAGTGGAATCCTTATCGTTTTGTATCTGGATACAATTCTTGCTTGAAATAACTCTTGACAGTGAAACTATGGAGATATTTCCAACTTATCTTACTGGGATATGGCATCTGACATTTAGCACTTTCTCCAGAAATCGAAACATACTGTACTGTATGTTTGTTCTCAGTTTACGACGTAAAAATTCAGTACCGTAGCTGATTCATAGAGCAGAGACGAAGCTATGATTTTTCACAAGGCAGCAGACCGATTTCTTCCTGCTTTCTGTCATATATTGACAAAGAATTTTCTCTTTAAGTCCAGTTTTAAGAGAAAAAGCAGATGTACTGAAGGCTCTTGGGTCTGTATCATGGATACGCTACGGGGAACTAAGTATTTTAATCCAGTTATGCTCGCTGCTTGCTAATGTAAACGTTTTTTTTGCACCTCTTCTAAGGTTTGGGACGATTGTGCTACTACTAATTCAGGGTGTCTAACAGTCTGGAAAATAGGGAGAAGAGGAAAAACTCAGGGGAAAAATCGCCCAGAAAAACACAGGAAAAACTCAGGAAAGAAGGGACCAGGAATCAAAATACTTGAGAATTTCTGCAGGGCAGTGGATGGTGTTCATTTTATGGGGTTATCTTTATGAATGCTTCGTTCTCCCAGAGCCTGAGCCATATGAGGATTATTAATTTTTGTTCTGCAGTGCAGCGGAAAGACGGACGACTGTCTTGTTCTGTTTTGCAGCAAATCCTAATAATGTGAGAGTGATTTGAAACATTTTCAGTCCTATCCAACCCATAACCCATTGGTAATCACATTATTCGAGAGGAAAATGAATAATCTGACACTCAGGAAGATTTAAGAAGAATTAGGGAAAACTCGGGGAAGTCTAGAAGTCCAGATCGCTAGATACCATTCTCCTTCAGCTATATGATTTAACACCGAGCAGTCGTCTCTTATGACAATTTTAGTAGGTCTTTGTAGCCTATTCTCGAAAAAGATGTAAGTTACGGAAGTATGAATAATGACGACGGGTCTTCACAAATGCATCGCTGTCATTTTTGACAGTGCGGCCATTCTAGTACATAGAGAAATGTCGAATGTCACAGCAATATAGAGGTCTTATAGCTCACAGTAGTCCGGTTAATTAATGCATGACATGAGTATACATTCATCATAACAAAAGCGCAAAATTAATTTTTTAAGCACGATAGGATTGTAACATTTTTTTGGTAGCTTTGAAGTTCAATAGTTTCAAAAACAAGTCATTGATAGATAAGACAGTAACAACGTCGCGCAATGTACACTTCCTCACTCAACATAATCCACAGGTTGCTGAAGCGGTGCAGCAGCAATATTCCTATCTTGAAATGATGAAGGGGACTATGTTCAACATCCAAGAAACACACAAGCTGGATATTCGGAACAAGTAACCACAGGCGGAGAAGGTAGACAATAATTTCTCCAGAACGCTACTACATATACCGATTTGTTTTGTCACAGCCCTATAGCAAATCCTTCACTCAGCCACTCCTATGCATTGTCTTATGAAATACTACTCGCTGGCTCGGAATGCAAGACCTACAAGAACGAATGTGCAGTGTATAATCATCCAATAATGTTGGTCACATTCACTAGTCAGGTTATTTGAAGATAATCATGAATAAAATTTTATTATAACGGCGTCGATTAGAATCCAAAAATTGCCAAAAAAAAGTTGTACCCTAACAACCCGGCCGTCTGGTCGACTCAAAGCGACTAAGCGTCAATTCCTTTTGATCCGTGCGTATTTGTGATCACTTTTTGACGTGATTCCGAAAGTGATCAATCATGATCAGAGGTAAAAATTGATCGCACCGTGATTTCGTTCGCGGGCTGATCATGCATGATGAAATTAATTCCAACCGTTAGACAAGCGAAAATTCAAAATTTCAAACGCATGTTCGTGATGTTTTCAAATCTTTAAGGATGAATTTCATAGCATTACGATTGTTTGTATTTTTGACTTGCAGAATTGTGCTTTCATTAGTTTAGGCCTGTGCATGTTCAATATTGCTGTTCACTGCTAAGTCTTCAAAATAAATAAATATTCCTAAAAATTCCATTCATCACCATCTCCGGTGTAAATACAATAGTAATAAAATTTATGACAACAGACATGGCGTCTCTGGTTTGTTTACAAAATCATTGACCGTTCTTGTGCTTTTCAGTGAACACGATGATCGTGATCACGGCCATTCTGGTCACGAATGTGGCCACAAAAAGACGACTGGAAATTTTCATCAAATGCAGCGAGGAGTAGTGCTCTTCACTCCTGCTCTCCCTATTTGGTCCCCCACGGCTGTATGGTCAGACCGAGGAGAGACCCAACTGTTTAATCGCGGTGGTGATGTGGACCAGGACGAGCAGCACTCGGCTGCAGGATAGAAATGTCTCAACTTATTTTCTCCATACAGTCAAAAAAGGTGGCGCTGAAGTTTCAGACGCTTGGAGGCAACTTAGAAACAACAACAACCCCAGCCGTTCCCAAGCCATTGGAGGCCGTAGCCGCTGGAAAACATGTAACAAATAGCTATAAATCAGGCAATAATCAAAAGAATAATTATAGTAAAACCATTACAGTTGCACAACGGAAGCAGATTCAGCGAAAAAATGTCAATTACACAGGAAATTTAGTACGACCGGTCGTAATGAGTAAACTAAAAAACAGGGACACTTTTCTGGGGCACGATTGTGCATGAGACGCTAGAGTAATGATGTCACGGGACATTAGGCTATTTTATACACACAATTGTAAATAGCATATAGAATACATAGTAATACTCGTGTATCCAGCCGTCAAAAATGACGGCAAAGAATTTGTGTTGACACTTCATAATCGACCCTTACTTTGTTATTAATTTGCGTATGTAGGATGTCCTGCAACTGCTAATTCGATGAAACATAAGAGAAAGGCAAGCTAGGCGGCCTTAAGTCTGCTGAACAACGCCAACATTTCCTTCGGCAATACACTGAAAAGCAATTCTTTTTTGGCCTCCAGTCGACATTGCTCCCAATGAAAATGGAGTTCTGAAAACAAGATATTCACTAATATAAGTTGGCCGTCTTTTTTTTTTGCACAAACGAAAAGTTGTAACTAATCAAGGAAGATCCCAACATGGAAATTTATTTACTGCCAAGAAATCCTCGAGTTCCTTACCTGTCTGAGGGCCGCTGAAAAATAGCTCACCATTTACTATATTTATTATGTAATCAATTACTGCATCAGGGTGAACTCAGAGCAGCCAAAATTTGGTTGATGGAAAACTTCTAAAAAGCAGTACAGATCACGATACAGAGAGTGCTAATAGAAGCTGCATGTATCTTCATGGATTGGATAACAACGTTGGCAAAGCAAAAACTACATTCAGATATAGATTTGTCATCATATGCAGCCTGATCTATTTTCTACGATTCAGTTTCCAATGGAGCTTGGCAGGATGACCTCAGTCTCAAAGCTGGCCTCATTTTTGCCTGTTTCTTAAAGCATGACAGAAAATGGACAGACAAAGAAAAAATTAATTATTTGATAACTAGAACGCCTCGTGGCGTAGGACCATCACCCGCGGTGGGAGCAAATTTCATTGCCGTCCTTTTTTATGGCCAGCTAATCCTAGTTTTCTGGCATGGGTCACATCGGTGGAAGCCCTCCAGGCTCCCTGCAAAAATCATGAACATAGCTCAACTCTTTCTACCTGTTTCTGGGTGGAAAGCAAAGGTCATTGCCGACATTTTTTATGGCCAGCTAATCCTATTCATTTTTTTTTTTTGCATGAGTGACATCGAGGACAGCCCACCAGACACCCTGCAAGAATCAGGAACCTAGCTCAGCTCCTACCGGTTTTTGGGTGGGAAAACAAATTTCATCACCGTCATTTTTTATAGCCAGCTATTCCCAGTTTTTTGGCATGGGTCACATCAAGGGCTACCCATCAGACTCCCTGCGAAAATCATGAACATAGCTCAACTCCTTCGACCACTTATTGAGTGGACAGACAAATATATATGAATAAATACAAATGTATATACTTAAATCTTCAACGAAAACATTATCACCTCTCTAACTTTGCTCGCGGGTGATAAATAAGCTTTGGTCTTTATTATACTGTAGACAGTAGAGCCCGATGTGTAATTATCTATTTGCTGTCTTTGCATCTGCCAGTCTTCTATTGTGCTGGAAGGAAATAGGAAATGGTAAGGCCAGGTTAGAGACTGACATAATGACAAACTGTGTTACTATGAAAACGGATGCTGGTTGCCGAGAATAGCACTAGTATACAATTGCATCATATTTGAAAGCCCATCTTACTTTGCCAACGTTAGAATCCAAGCCGTGAAAATTTCTTAAGCTTCCCTTAACCCTCATGCATCGTGATTCTTGGTCTGCCCTACATAAAATTGTGTTTCAACATTTCTGCTTCAACTGTTTATCATCAGCGACAAAACTGCTTTTCGTTGCATTGAAATTTTTCATCGTACTGTACATATTACTATTATAGTCATAGTTTTACCACCGTATCCACTCGATGAGTGATCCGTACAGTGCAGACTCGGTCGTTCCACATAGCTAGGGAGAAATATTTTATCTCGGCATTCCTGCCGGAAAAACTCAGTTGGCTCAGTGCGCTCCTACTGGCGAGAAAAAGACGACAGAAAGAGACACGCGAGTGGACCTCCCCATTCGAGGCCTTCCACGAGAGAGAAAGTAAAGAAGTCCCATGGACTAGATCGGCTATCTCGATCGACAGCTCACCTCAAGGAACAAAAGGGAAATATAGAGAACCTACCTAGATTGACAAAACTAACCTCGTCAGCAGGAACTGCAGCAAGCTGCAACATCCCCTGAGGAAAAAGCACTCGGAACCCTCGGGTTCGTGAGGCCCTGTACATGTTATTCTGGCGTATACAAGATACCGAGTCGAACATGATATCTTGAGTGACACATGACTGCCTGCAAAAAGCAATTCATTTTTCTCTACGTCGGGGGAAAAAAAATTACATTTCTGCTACTCAGCAGCTGTGAAGGCAAGAATGCTCAGCTGCGAATGAAAAGTTTTCAGCATCGTTGTATAAGACACATTGAGGTATTGTCAACACAATAATTTTTCGAAAGTATAACTTCTTGTAAGTATTCCTGCTACATTTTGATATTCTAAAAAGTTGAAAATAAACTTCAAAATATATCAAGAAAAATACCTAATTCCTTCAATTTTTCTGAAGCTCAACACTTTTCATATGCCCCTCGTAAGTTGACAGCTACATTGAAGATAGTGTGGCACCGGAGAAATATCATCATGAGTTCTACTACGTCACAAGTACAAATAAAATACGTGATGTTACACGATCGTTCGCGAGAGCTGGTCAAGCTTACTCTGTTCAACTGAAGCTGTACCAGCCATATGGGTCTCACTTGAGGGCCCTATGGCGAGTCCGTCACTATCGTGTGCTGCCGGTCCTGGCCCATGGTGTGACGGCTCCCTCGTACCAACTGCCTGCCAATAAGAAGGAAACCATTTACTTCAACAATTTTGCAACAGACGGGTGCCAGAGTAAAGGCCTCACAAACATGCTCAGGCTACAGTAAATATCCCACCACCCTAGTCAGTAGAGGACCTAAACCATTTAAAGCAAGCAATAATGGGATAAAGTCATTGGTCGAGACAAAGAAAATTACAAGTTTACTGCTGCTGGTGTAGCGACAGTAAGAAAAATACAGAAACTTTTGCATGTACACAACTTCATTTTTTGGATCTGGCTTGAGGTAAAGATTCTGCTGTGGATAACGCTGAAACTACCAGTTACTTTTGAGACTAAATTAACGAGAAAAGTGAGGGCGGGCGATGTTTTTTATAATGAGCATTGCCAAAGCAACAGTGAAGGCAAATGACAACAAATCAAGTAATATTGTAATTAATTTGACTATGACTATTAGAGTAGGCTAGTACAGAGGCTACCTGAGCCTCCTAAGCCGTTTCATTCAAGCATTAGAAAGAAGGAAGTGGGCGCTCCGTCTGTGGGTCTAGTTCGGTTGGACTCTGGCAAAATTGTTGACGATCCCATGACTATTGTAGGTGTGAACTTTTTGCAGATACAATCATTCTGGCCTTTGCTTCTGAAACTCTCGATTCTTGCGTGCCAGGTAACCGTGATGCGGGCAGGTGAATGAGCTTGCTTTTTCTGGAGGTGATATGCATGACTTGTGCTCTCTTGACGTTTCTACCGCTGCAGGTCTTGTTGATTTGAACTCAGTGTAGTTGAAGTCCTGTGCATGATTGCTGGTGTATCCTCTCCATTGCATATTCGCATATTCGAGAAGTCCTGGTCCCCTGGAGAGCTATCCAGTGCATGGTTGCAGTCAATAGTGGTGCCTGTTTTAAAGTACAAGTCTCGATATGGCTGCAGTAAGTAACTATCGCTCTGTAAGTCTCACATCAGTTTGCAGCAAAGTACTAGAAAGTGTGATTATCGCGCATTTGTGGGATTAGTTAGAATCCAACAATCTCTTCCCTGATTGTCAATCTGGTCTCCTTCGTGAAGTCCACTGAGGATCAGCTGCTGCTAGCACATTCTTACGTGCTGACAGGACTTGAACAGCTGAACATTGCTGATGTAATATTTTTTGACTTTCCGAAAGCTTTTAATAAAGTGAGTCACGTTGTACATATGGAAAAACAAAGAGACTTGAGAACTGATGGAGTTAATTTGTCTCGGATTGATGGTTTCCTGCCTGGTCGCACCTTCCAAATTGGTTGGCTGTATGAGTGAAAGCAGACTTGTTCTGAGTGGTGTCCCTCAGGGTTCCTTTCTAGGACGTCACTTATTTTTACTAGACATTAACTCACTGATACCGCATAGCTGTGTCCTGTTCTGTGCAGATGTTGGCGGACGACTTTATGCTGTACCTGTCATATTCGCGGTGGTACTTAAAAGGAAGGGCAATCTTCTCTAGAGAGTAACTGATATTTTGGCTGATGTCATGAAGTCCCGGAATTTGGTTTTGAATGGTGAAAAAAGTGTTGTTATTAGGTGTTGTCATACCCAGGACGTGGAGGATTAATACTTGCACCCATATACTGTGGAAGATACTATCTTCAAGCTTTTTGAGTCTCACCGTAATTTGGGTGTATTGTTGGATAGTAATTTGAATTTCCATGTTCATACGAGACAAATTGTTAGGAAGGCTACTGGACTGGCTTGCACTCTCTTGCGGTCCACTGTGTGTAGAATTCCTTAGTTAATAGTGGCTATTTTGTGACCCATATTAGGCCTCTCATTGATTATTGTTCCCTTGTCTGGAATATTGGCTATGTGAGTGACGTACCGTATAGCTTCTGGAGTCTATTCAACGTAGGTAGACGAGGCATGTTGAGGGGCTTAGCAGACACGAGCATGATGAGAGGTTGAAACGGCTGATTTTTTTTCGGTGAAGGAAAGTTGGTTCGTCCAACTGTGGTTAAGTGCTGGAAAGAGTGATGCAGGTGGGCTATGCTGAGCTGCAGGGTTCGTTTTGTTTTCCCAACCATGGAGGAAGTCCAAGACGTCCTTTGAAGCTAGTTTAACTGTATTTCATTACTGACGAAGGAAGTAGGGTGTTTCCAACTAGATGTGTAATGCTTTGTAACTCATTGCTGGAGGAAGTTATGTAGTCTCAGTCTTTGGATGTATTATGGGACGTCTTCCTTGTCACTTGGGGGAGATGTTCTTTGATTGTTTTATGTCGGTATATGTGATGGCAGCCTGTTGGCTAGCTACGGATTTCACTGGCTTGTACTAGGTGCATGTCTCTGAATTGGTTTCCATGCAAGATTGAGGTAGCGGAGTGTGTTGGGACCTTCAAGTCGGCCCTGCATGGTTTGGTGGGTTACCGACTGTGTGGATAGTGTGTGGGGTTGGTGTTGCTGCTGTGGGGATTTCTGTAGTGGTAGGAATGTTGCTGTGCTTGAGAGTCACTAATCGTGCGTGTGTTCTCCGGAATGGTGGTGCTTACCCTGGCCACATGTCCCTGTTGTATTTCACTGTTCATGAGAGACCAGCAAGACGAGTGTGTGCTCACTCATTAGTGGTTTCATGATGGCCAAATGTTCACTCCTCCAGCTCGTTTGCAGTGTGTACCTGTGATTTCTCTCACTGGTGCTAGTGCGCAGGGCCGTGGTTGCTTCCCTAGTCTGGCTGTCCTGCTCTGCTTCAGCCTGGGCATTGGAGCTGCAGAGGTGAATTTCATTATGTCATGTGCCATAGAAGTGTACGGGGCTGATCGTACTGGATAGCTAATCTAATCTTACAATTCGAAAAGGAAGCTTTAGAGAGAGCCCTAACATTTATGTTTACTTAAGCTAATTTAGCAAAACAAAATACGAATTTGTCAAAACCTATACGAGATTCATATGACAGAACACAAGTCTCAATGAAATCTTTTTTTTTGTCTGCTGGTTTGACTCAAACAAATTGGCAAGATAAAGGCTTCTGCTGCCACATTTCACCTAGCTCATAGTGAAATACCTAGGCCAATAAAGGCGACAAGATGTGCTGTTGATTGATTTTCATAGATATTGCATTTCATCCAGCAGCAGTTGTAATAATTAGTTTTTTCGAATATCTGGCAATTGAAAATCCATCAAATATATTCGTCCATACTCGACACCCGTTTCTACAAATAAGGGTTGTGTAAGAAAACCAATGAAAAATTTGCTTCTCTTTGCACCAAAATGGCATTGACACTGCTAGCTCACCACACGACATTTCTGTGAAAATTGGTTGCAAAGGATCATTAAAGGACTGCATAACAGGAAAACCCATGGTCTCGCATAAAAAAAAGGTATGAAGAAATCCTAATAAAGCAAGGATGCTTCTGCCAAGTTTTGTTTGCAAAGTGGGCTCTATGTTGAAGGTACTCTGGGGGTACACAGAGCAAATGTACAGTTTACTGCAATGATATTTGGTTTTCATGGTGAAAGCTTCCAATTTTTTATTTTCTCCATATTTTTTATTAGCATCCCCAGTAAAATGTTAACTTGGTCTCAATCTGTTCGATGAGCTGTATAATAGGAAAATATGAACAAAGGATTAGGCGTATACTACCCATAAATCAATTTGATGCATCAAACAAGTTTTCCTAATTAAGCGTCGGTGGAGGTGCGTTAAGACACTTTTGGTCGTAGCGTGAGATGAGACAATGTTTAAACCCTTCATAAATTTCCCCCCAACATTGTCAAAGCAGGCCGGCAAGCGTGCAATGGAAATTCAAAACAATATAAAGCTAGCTAATCTAGAAGAGACTAGACGCATAGGATGACACTTGAAGCGGTATCAGAATTTGTAGAGCTAAACTAAGCTAATGCAGCGGGCGGCATTGGTTTAATGCTAGGATAAGATTGTATTGAAGCTATAAACTGCTACAGTTATTACAGCTAAAAATATGTGCATCGTGCAACCTGCAGCCTAAGAGCACGCCTAGTTTTGAGAGCATCACTTCACTAAATAAACAACTGGCAGGAATGCTGTTGAAAGCCAAATAGTCAAGAGAAGCAGCCAACAATCTCACCGGCTCATCAGGTGTACAGACAATGACTTCTTCTTTCACAGAAATGCAGTCACCATCAGGCAGTTCCTGCTTGAGCTGAATATTCTTTTGCTGCAGCAGGATGGACTGAACGAATGCTGTTGCCTGAAATGAAACGCTGTAATGAAGAACAATGCGCGAAACTTTCCCTGAATGTGTCAAAAATGCGGGAAATTATGTCAGTCACTTTAATTATTTCAGAATTGAAGTTAAAAGAGATGAATTCAGACTAAACGCCATGAAGGTCATATTCGACACTTAAAAAATTGAATTGGAACATAAAAGCGGATCGTGGAGATGCTAAGGAACGAGTAACAAAGAAAAATGGAGCTCGGAATTAGTCAGAACTGCATGACATAGAAATCTTTCATTGATATTAGGCTCAACTAAAGTGCAGGCACTGAAAAATGTCTGTTATGAATGGTGCCCGAGTCCACCATGAAACACACAATTTCCATACAAGAGAAAATCCTAAAAACGGTGATCCCAGCCAGTTGAGGCAGTAATGTCACGCAGGACTCCCATCTGAACACAAGGAATATCGACTCAATGCTTTAGAAGCATTAAATACCTGCTGCACAGATCCTGTACATGAAACTATGTAGCAGAGTCACTGGCATTAATACCAAACTGACTGAGAACTCAAAGATGCGGGCGACTAGGCAGGAGGCTCCCTTGGCAACATCACACAAGTGATTAGTGTAAACATTAGCTGAATACAGAAACACACGCCATGCACCTTATCTGCATTGCAGGTAAAATCTTTAGAGCAGAAAAATCATAAATTCTGGAAAACCGACCATCTACTACAGCAAAGAAAAGAATATTACTCGAATGTTACTACAATAAAAACTCACCAACAGGCTTGACTTCTGAAACTGTTCCTTGCTTGCAGTATCCATTTTATAAAGTTGTTGGTTCTACTTCAGCAGATGCTGGTAACTCAAGGCGCTTAACACTGCGCAGCAGATACTGTATTTAGAAGACTTTGCATCTCAGATAGAGACAACGTGAGTTCACTCTGAGTAAGGGCACAAATAATTATTATACAGATTTGTACGATACAATAATTGTATTATTCCTCCCTACAATCCTTCCTTAAAATAGGCTTAAATGCTATTTGCCTCAATTTCTTTCTTAGTACCGATACGATCTCAGTAGTAGATACAAAAAATCAGAGTATCCTGAACATGGTCTCAGTAACAACAGGAGCCAAGTTTTTATTCTGTAAGCTGCTATTGCTTGCAGGTCATGGATAGAAAATTCTCTATCCAACTATGGAACATATTTTCACACTCGGAGAACAATCCTTTAGATCAGTTGAATTTCCCCAGCTTTCAGATACATTCAACTAGCTAGATGCCCAGATTTTGGCTGGAAAAACAAAGTCACTGTAGGGTCCTAGTTTAAATTGAAAGACAAACCTCCCACACCACTTTTGTCAAGTGTTATCTACCATTTCAAATGCAGAGGAAGCAATGGCCCATACATCGATAGCACTAAGCAATATTCCAAAGCGGGTATTGACCAACATTTAGGTGCATCCAGTCAAACAGGTTTACCCCTTGCAAAACCTCCACATTCAGCTCGCAGCCTACATGAGTTTGCCTTGGAACCGTTATGATGCCGTACGGGCCAGTATTCCCGTTCGTTTTTTCCATCGTGTGTGGATGTTTGGAATGGTCTTGATGGCGCTGTCTTTGCTGGTGCTGGTATTGGCGGCTTTAAACGATCTNGTACGGGCCAGTATTCCCGTTCGTTTTTTCCATCGTGTGTGGATGTTTGGAATGGTCTTGATGGCTCTGTCTTTGCTGGTGCTGGTATTAGCGGCTTTAAAGGATCTGTAAACAGAGCTCTTCTGTGATTTCGGATCTTCTTTTCTTTCATTCTTTCGTTTTCTCCGCCCGCTGGGCTGGTTGCGTGGGGGTTTGTTAACCTCATGGAGTTTCTCCGTTCCTGCATCGCCAGTCTGGTGTGATTTAATAATAATAATAATAATAAAACAACCACCCCATCAGCAACAATGACTTCTTAGTCATAGACTCTTCTAATCCAATCAAATTCACAACAGTAAAGTCCCTCCACATCCACAGAACAAGACCCAGCTTCAACATTTTGACCTCAGCTATACCACTTCACACAGTCCACAATTAGTCCCACATCAGTTGACTGTACAGGAGCTGACATCTGACCCCTCTAAATAGCTGTTTATTCGCTTTTTAGACGTCGCCCAGACAACATCAATGCTCTCCTCATTGAATTAGAAATAAAGGCAACTTATTTATAGATTAGATTAGATAGGTGGCAGTAGATGAACCAATAGGCCCATTCCCAAAGAGACAGAGGAACATACGACCCGGCACTCTATGAGCTATTGCCATTATGTTAGTAGGACATAGAGGACAGGAGAAAAGAGAGAGAGAAAAAAAAAAGGGGGGGGGGGTGAAGAGTCCCTGCCCGCAAGCACGTTCAAGAGCCGCTGACATGCAGGTTAAATGGTATTATTTGCTTCTTCTGATCATTGGGATTTTTTATCTCTGAACATTAAATTTTACTTGTTAGTCAACTATGAATATATACATTAGTTTGATACCTTAGTTTGAGTCCCTTCAATTATCAGGGGTTTACCAATTTGCCATCAGTTTCATTTGCAAGGGGTGGACAGTCAAGAAATCAGGTGGTCCATGAATGAACAAGTGCAAGAGACTCCCCAAAAGTTGCCAAAGCAGAGTAAGTCAATGCATTTAAAAATCATCATGACAAACATTGAGAGCAACATCATTCATGGTTTCAAACCCCCTCCAACAGTCCCAAACTCAAAACAGCCAAAGATTCTGTGCCACCACAATCCATTAACTTTCATGATCTAATTTACTTAACGTAGCCAAGCTCTACAAATTTCTAGCAATTGATTGTGATTGCATGATCAACTTCTTAAGATGGGTTTAGTCTCTTCATCTTTTCTTCCTCAGATGTCTCTATGATTCTGACAATATGGCAATAGCTCAGAGACGGCCGAAGCGAAAGTTCTGGATGCTCTACGAGAATGGGCCTTCTGATCAGTCTACTACCAGCTATCTAATCTACACACATAAGAAGCATTAGGTTATGTTGAGTCAAATGAGAAGCATTAGGCTTGAACAGGAGCCTCACCTTATATGAGGTTAGATGGAGTTATTTAGATTAGCATTAGGTATGTTGAGGTACATTAAGTTAGATGAGAAGTGGTAGGTTAGATACGGTGCATTAAGATGGATGAGGAATGTTAGGTTATATTAGGTAGAAATGCTTTTGGCTAAATGAGAAGTGCTAGGTTAGATTTTCAGTGCTACATCAAATGAGCGTTAGATTAAGTGACAAGCATTAGGTACTATAAGGAGAGTCAGATTAAAAAGGGGTGCGTGCAATAAGATGGTGAGCTTTCATTTGGATTAAGAGCATTAGGTTACATTAGGAAAGCTTGATTAGGTTGGACAAGAAGTATTGAGAAAGATGAGGAGCGTAAGGCTAGATGAGAAGTGTTTGGTTAGGTCAAGTGAAATGGAGTTGATTAGGTTAGAAAGTGTTAGGTTTGATGAGGTGTGCAAGGTCAGATGAGAAGTGTTTAATTGAACAAGCAGCAATAGAAGATGACGAGTGTTGAGTTAGACTAGGAGCATTATTACTGATCATTAGTTTAGATTAGGAGTATAAGCTTAGATTAGGAGTGTTAGGCTAGATAAAGAGCAGTAAGGTAGATCAGAAGCATTAGGTTTAATAAAGAGCATTAGAACAGATGAAGTGCGTCAGGTTTGATGAGGTGCGTCAGGTTATACGAGTTGGTCATAATTACATGAGATGAGCACTAGTTAAGACAGGTTGTATCTCATCAGAAAAGTTCTATCTAGTCAAGCTAAGAGGTAATAGCGTATCTTATGTGAATTATAAACTAAAGTAAAAATAGTGATTAAGCGAGGAACTTCCTGAAAATATTAAAACTGAAGTTTCAATTTGTTCAACAGTCGGAAGAAGCAGTAGCGTCTTCAACAGTAAGGTTCCTTTCTCTATTGCTACCTCTGGACTTCCTGCTTGTTTTTTTTTTGCACTTGCAGCTCTACACCTGTGAAGTGGTAGCCGCTGTCGGGGTTTCAATTTGCACGCATCTCTTTTTTGGTCTGGGATGTCATCGCCACTTTTGCACTATTTCTCGTTCTGGTCATCCTCAGTCTTCTCTAATATTGTAAATCGACAGTAATACTGTGCGGGATGTTCATATACAAACTCAGGGTCTGATGGCAATATAACTGTTGATGGCGAGATGCGAACTCTTTTCTCCGCTCCATAAAGTTTTTCTTTTTCTGGACCGCCCGAAAGGCCCTGCAACCAATTCATTTACTACTATACACGAGCTTGTCGCATGTCTCTTTAACTTTACTGATTAGAAAATTTGCTGTCTTAAAGTCGAGTTAATAATTATTATTATATTGAGTAGTTCAAGCCTCCGTCTCCACAACAATGGCGATCTAATAGAGGAAGAAGCAAGACACATATGTATAGTATGACGATAGGAATATGGGGATTCATAGGGTGGAGCGAAAAAGGGGGGTTTTGCAACTTTTTTGAAATGTGACTTCCAATACAGATTTAATGTTGCCAAAGTGCCTCAAAACAATCATGTTAAAATTATAGAAGTGTAGATGAATATTTTGAGGTGCCCCACGAATATTAAATTTTGTAAAATTTCTAAAATGCAATTATCTATACATCATAATTACAAACTGTGAAGCTACATCCAATACCAAAATTATTGTAATAATTCATAATACTAATAACATACTCAACTCTGCAATGTCTATTCAAGCATCTTCAGGTGGTATCATTCTAATAACATTTATATGTTTTTTTAGCAAATTTCCTAGATTTTTAATTACTGTTATGGAGCTTATAGTACGTTCTTTAGTTTAGGGTAGTTGCTTGTAATTGTGTAATCAACTTTAAAAAATGTATAAATGAATGTTTTGACTATACAGCACTTTAATCCCAAAATATTAATAAAAATGTAAAAAATTCAGAATTTTCAACAGTGTTGGGGCACCTCAAGATGCTAGATTTTTGGAAAACCCTTTTAACATAATCAATCCTATACAACATGGCAACAAAATCACACCATTAGAAAAAATATTTCGAAAGTTTGTTTTTTCGCTCCACCCTAAATTGGGGAACCCACGCATGAGGTTGTTCCCACACAGGATGAAGGCGCATGGGAACAGCAAATCAAGAAAGAAGAGGAAGATCAGAATGAAGCATGAGCAACTAGGAGCATGAAAAATGGAAGGAAGCAAAGTGAGCACGAAAGACATACATCCCGAAGGCCTAACTAATGGCTAAGGTAACCTACAAGAACCCCCTGGGTTCGCCACGCCCCATAACATAGGATGGGCGAACCTATCTAACCTAACCCTATAGAAAATACTCTACATTCAGATATAGCATTTAAAGTTTTTCACATAAATTCAAGATATCTTATACTCTTAGTATTTATCATAATTCAAGCTTAAATCTCCTACAATTATTTTGCACTATTTTCTCTTTAACTGAAATATAGTTCTGGATACTGAATGCCACCCTAAATAGAGGGTGGTATCTGAACAAATTTAATCTTTATTTCGACACATTTAGTTCATTTTGTGGTATGTTGGTTAAAGGCATGAATACGGATGTTGCGCGTGAATCTGGACATGGACCCTGTTGAGCGGGCTCTACTGACGAACTCATTCGGTTCCTCTTGTCTACGTTTGCTTCCCTGAACTGTGTGAAGGAACACTTGCTGTATTTTCGGGGTATTTGAATGTAAAACTCATTACTTGTGTGGAAGCTGTCATTCAAATTTTTTCATCTATGATTAGCTACAGTAATCAATGCATTCGTGTTGCACATTAGTGCATGGTGCTAACCCTAGAGTACGAAGCTGAATGCCAGTAAGACTAAATATATCACTGTCAGTCGGTCTCGGACACCTTTACCGCAGCATACATCTCTGATGCCAGAGAACACTATAATACAGGGGTCTAGCTCTTAGGAGACTCTCGGTAGTACTTTTCATAAGAAGCAAACGTTTGAGCCGAATATTAGGCGACTTGTGTCAGGTGCTTCTAGTCAAATCAGGCTCCTGGATAAAGTAAATTTTGTTTGGTGACAAAGATAGAGTCCGTACATGCTTTGGCACCCTTTTAATTTCTGTGTTGAAGTATTTATTGCTCGAAGGTCAGGGCTACGGCTACTGAGAGTCACTTGCTTCGGCAGGACCGACTCGTTAGCTCAGCAAGTAGGCTGCGGTCTGAGGACAGTGAGGACAACACGAGACAGTGTCTGTGTTGCAGGGTAAAGTGCGCTGAAGTGAAGCTCGCTGTTTGCATTTTTTGGCCTGCAGTGAGCAAAACATTACAAAAGCGACAAATCGAAACGACATACAGGAGGCGGGCGGCGCAGGTGATATAAACCTCAACGATTTCTTGCAACACGAACTGAGATTTTCAACAAACGGCACAAATCAAAGCTTTTATCTGAACAGAGCTTGAATTTGCCACAAGACCAGCCAGGCAGGAAGACTTCACCACGAGCACTCGTACAGCGCCGGGGGAGCGTGCAATATCCCCGGCAAAACCCAAGTTTTGCCTACTGCGGCACCCCTGCAGTAAAGTTAGAACTTACACAACACTAAACTCAACAGGTAATTAATGAGTCGCGGTTACGTATCATTTGTATTAGTAATATCAGCAGTAGACCAAGAAGGATGGAATTAGTAAAAGTGAAAGGGCAGCTAATAGAGCCAGCGAAATTTCGCCTTATATTTGGTACATAAACGATGCCAGCATATGGGCGACACCTCCTACTCGGCTCGCTCCTCCCAACTCTTCTGTAGTCTGAATATGTACTAAATATATTACTTCTATCGCCATTATCTTTCTATTGCTCAAATAGTAGCTTAGCTATAGAGTAGTGAAATATTTTATTCTAGAGACCCATGGAATTTTTTCCATAATCATTACTGCAGCACAGCTGTGCACTTCTGTTCGCCTCCTCCCACCCAAAGCCTGCTCTAGTTCAACACAATTAGTTAACCCCACCCTTGTAACTTAGCGGTTTATACAACAGAGCCGGACATGGACTGACAAGTGAATATTTACAGTACTGCATAAGTCTGTATAGTGCAATTGAGGAGATAATATAAGTCTTAAACAAAGTGTTTTTAGCGGAAAAGAATAAAATGGTGATCTGTTATTATTATTATTAGATTCAGTGTTTAACCACCCTAGACGTAGCGAGGCGATTCAAGAGTGAAGCTCAACCGAAAATAATATTACGCTTTTCATTAGTAGGAATATTTTATCTCGGTATTCCTGCCGGAAAAACTCGGTTGGCTCAGTGCGCTACTACTGG
>LQNS02278115.1:3564299-3583769 GCA_001587735.2 Parhyale hawaiensis | reverse complement strand
CTAGAAGCTGGGCCCGTCTGCTACATAATACCACTTTTGTGATAAAAAGCAGTTTATGTAGCTAGTAAGCCCAGCTTCTAGACCACCATACCTCCTCCTCCCGCCTGACTGTATGCAGTTTTTTCTTTTTTCAATCATCTAGCTCAGCTCGGAACTGGCGTCTAGCCAACCTCTACCTCTATATATAAGCTTCTCGCCTCAGTTAAGAGATCCCTTAAGTCTCCGTTAACTTTCCCTTAAGTCTCCGTTAAGGGTCCTTCACTCTCCGCGAGAGAAATAGCGAAATTTTTCAACTATTTTTGGGTTATTTAGTCTTATTTTGTCCAGTTCCTCTAGACTTTTACATCTTGATGAAGTGCTAACTCTTCCAGAGAGGTAAATCCTATTACTGGTCTAGAAGCTGGGCTTACTAGCTACATAAACTGCTTTTTATCACAAAAGTGGTATTATGAAGGAGAAATCTATGAAAGAATCAGAACAATGAGGGAATTATGACATATGCTACTAGCACAGAATGTGAGCACAAGTAAATACATATTTATGAAGGAGAAATTTATGAAAGAATCAGAACAATGAGGGAATTATGACATATGCTACTAGCACAGAATGTGAGCACAAGTAAATACATATATATGAAGGAGAAATCTATGAAAGAATCAGAACAATGAGGGAATTATGACATATGCTACTAGCACAGAATGTGAGCACAAATAAATACGTATTTATAATGGAGAAATCTATGAATGAATCAGAACAATGAGGGAATTATGACATATGCTACTAGCACAGAATGTGAGCACAAGTAAATACAGATTTATAAAGGAGAAATTTATGAAAGAATCAGGAAATAACAGACCAAGATCATTTCTGATTTTGAGTCAAGGAAAAGCCTGCTGCAGTCTCCCAAGTGCAGGACTTCCTCAACGCGAATGAAGCGTTCGCTCATCTGCGAGAGACTCTTTGCCACTTCGTACCATTTGTATCCTGCAAACTGTCCGTCGCTGATGCTTATAATTTTTATGCTGAGGCGGAGCAGCAATACTATCCTTCTGCCAGTGTTGCCAATAGTTACAGCGGAAATGATGATGAATATTTGGTTTGATTCGCCAAGATGAGAGCCAACAATATTTGCTCTCACATCTCAGGGGTGCTTAAGGTTCAGTATACGTACTGATGGAGTGAAAGATAATATGCTTATGACCAGCCAAGGGCACTGAGACAGACCTTTTTCCTAATATACATATAATCAACTTGACACAGGGTAGGAATCAGCTCAAGGTTCACACAGCCTTTGTATATATCGATCACTTCACAATTGGCCTCAAGGAAAAATCGCTATAATATATTAACTTCGAGGGTGATTCATGTGTAACGTTTCATTAGGTAGCCGTGTTGCGTGTGATTTACATGTAACATTTACAAAAGTTTTCCAGGCCACTCGCCAGGGGCGTGGTGGGCGCCCTGGAGCTCAGCCAGGAAACGCAGTGGGCAGCCAGGTGCCGCAGAGGCCAACCAGCTGGCAGCTATATTGGGGCGTGAGCCGGGTGACCCATATTACTGTGCCCGTGCAATATCAAAGGTGTGTCGCAATCACGCCAAGACCGGGCTATCGCACCCTGAAAACAGGTTACTGTAACCTGAAAAGTAGTTGTGAGAGCGTCATCTAGTGACAAGCTGAGTAAGCTCAACAATATTGAAATCCCATTTTAATCTAAATTTTGTCAATATAATATAAGTTCCGCATAACTGATCTAATTTACTTATTTTGACGTAAGAAGTCTATTTTTTAGCCTAACTGAATGAATTTAGTGCTCTTTTGATTCAAAATAGACTTTCGTGCTTGGTGGCTTACATCACCGTATCCCGTGTCGCAGCGTCATTTGAGCTATGTTTGTTACACGCGTTGAAACTGGCTGGGACACCAGTGTAGCACCGGTATCCCAGAAATGCTGATTGCAACACACCTCAGGTCGCGACTGGGAAGTGGGAAACATCCACGGTGTCAAGCTAGGTATATGAGGAAAATGGGCATGTTCCAACCCCTTTGGCTTGTCACAAGCATATTTTATCACCATCCACTTACTTGACACTGTGTAAGATAATTTTATTGTCGGCGGCAAAAACGAGCAAATGAATTTAGTACGGAAAAGACCAGAGACATGGTAAAAGTTATTAAGGAGACTACTAAAAGGGAGTAAATTGACCGACTAAGAAATCTAATCATTTCGGACAGTATTAGGTAGGTAGGGGAAACTTCAATTTGCACGAAGCTCTGATTTTCGAGGGCATGAAGTTCAATCATAGTTGTCATCCTTAGCGCTTCTTGAAAAAATACCTGTCACTTTCAGAGCAAAGACATGAAGATCATTTCACTCGTATCTTAGTTACCGCTTTTAATTTCTTTCACAGCATATTATACTTGCTTTGCTTGTGGCGCTCGGCGATCTTAATAGGGCCAGCCAGATATGTAGTTAGGATATGCTGCAGAAAAATGGAGAGGGTAGTGTTGGACATACCCGCAGTAGCAGCAGACTAAAGCGTCTGACTTCGACTCTCAAGGTCGCTGGTTCGTGCCCAGTTCCCAGCTGGGTATTTTCTTAGCGTGCTTGATGTGATCTGTCAGCTTCCGGTCTGCATACTGCTGCGGGTTACTGACCTCCCCTAGCAATGGGGAGGGTTTGGGGGTCGCAGATATTGTCACATGGAGTCTTCCGCCACTGGCGCCATAGCTCCAGACATCTGTGGTCGACTGCAGCCGTATACTCCTTTGGGGCCTGTTGGTCTATATCTGCAGCACAAACCAGTGCTTGCGGGTTTCCAGTGGGGGTACGGTCAAGTTGAATTTACGTTTACCGACTCAAAAGTATTCTTTCAAGAGAATGTGATGTGTCTAAGGAAATATAATATTTTTGGAAACAGAAGGTTAGGCTGCTTCTAGTTAAGAAACAGGCCCAGTCTGTTTGTTATATATCTATCGCATCAAAGAGAGCAGGAAAATGATGGGCTACCCATCAGTATCTTCGGGTCCCGTAGTCGTCCCTCAAAAAGTACCGTTGTATGCAAGATCAACAGGTGAGAGTGGCGAGAGTCTGCTAAACCAAGGAGGTTGTAGCCTAATGGGAGGAGAGAGCCTCAGCTCTCTTTCAGCGAGTGCACAAATGGCTAAGTCGGATGGCAGGAGCTGGCGTTCGGAAGCCCTAAACTGGCTGGCTCTCAGAGGGCCGAAGGCCGTGGTGAGCACATACTGAAGAAGGCATAGACAGGTAGTTTTTCATTATTTTTTGCAAAACAAATTGTGTCAGAATATTGACATCACAGTGCTCGTTTTGTAACTTTCATCATAAGTTGGTATACAGGATACAAGTTTCATTTACATAGCTCCAGCCGCTCAAAATTTCGTAGATGGTTAATGGCAATAAAATTCTTAATCAAAGACACCTTTCTATACTGGCTCCGTGAGGAAATGCCGCTCTCTGATCAGAAACACCACTCAGCCAGTTCAAAGCAATGACCTTTTATAGGGAGGAGGGAACCATGTCGCCAGCGAGGCAACCAAATCCAGTTGCCTCGCAAGAGCCGAGGGAGCAAGGAGTCTTACGGGGAGCAACAAAATAAACTAATGTACGAATTTGCGATTGGTGCATTCGGTGACTGTCAGCAGCCTCACCCGACACTTGAGCTTCATAGGCGAGATTCCTGGCTCCCTCCTTTCTTTTAATGCTCCTTGGTTCAAGGAAAATATTTACTTGAAACGCTCCCGTAACGTAAATAGAGAGGGTGCACTCCTCTTTGTATTGCCTCCATGCGGTAGACAAGGTGTGTGTTAAGGTAGACAGGGGATCGTCAGGCGGTCTTTAGATTAGACGGGGTAGGTTAGAGTATAGAAACACTACCTTATGTCGAACGAAAATAGGTGAAAACATTAATTAATAGAGGAATTTCGACGGGTTCCGCTAGTTAAACATTCTTGCTATAGAAAATAACTAAAATGTAATATGCCAATTAAAGCGCGGATAAAAAATTCGACAAAAGCAGGCTTGAATAAATTGTTCCTAAATATGTAGGTAAAGTCGTTGAATTTGAAGATGTTCGCGTGTTTCCGGTAATGAAAAATTTGTCTGCTGGGCACCCTAGTTACAAATTAATCAACACTGCAGTAGCAAGGAGCAACTTGACGCGATCTTAACGGACTGGATCGTGAGACGCAACACCGCCCGCCACTGATAGAAAACTACAGACAAATCTGTAGCAATGGCTGCAATCAGCTCGAGGCCAACATTACCATCTCAATTTAGGATGCTGCTCATGTGCCTTTTACGACCAGGTCAGCCACTTAGAGTGAAACTGCTGACCAGCAAAAGACTGACTAGTAACACAATTAAAAGTCTAAGAGCAGTTAGCAAGAAAAGACAGCCAAGAGTCTCACCAGCTCATCAGGTGTCCAGTCACTGGGCTCCTCCTTCACATATATGCACTCAACATCAGTCACTTCCGGCTTGACCTGAACACCTTCCGCTGGAGCAAGAGGAGCAGCGAGAGTAGCGTTGCCTCCTTAGAACACGAAAAAAATTAAAATTATTCAACAAAACCACCAAACAAACGGTAACAAGAGGATAACTTATACTAAGTACTGCAAAACTCAAAATAATGAAGCACTGCTCAGCAAATCAATTATCAAGCTGCAGTTTTTCTTCAACGAGACCTCGACTACCGAAAACCTTTGAAACCTTGACCATGATTACCGACGATCCTTCATCGCAAAACGTTCAATAAATTAGAGGGTGAAAAGAGGACTTTAAATATATTAATGAGATATAGAGATCTTTAGCAAAACTAAAAAGTTTGAAATCTGTCTTTCGATTCAGGACGGATGATACTTGAAAAAACAGCAGATGATAGAACTAAGAGGACACTGAATGATAAATTAGTTATGTGTATGGTCATATGCACAATCTAATACTAAGAATGACCGTCGTGTGTTTATATATTTATACTTTTATTTATTAATTTATAGGTTTCGTGTCACGCTCTTAACGAAATGGATGGCTGAAAAATAGGTGAGGTAGATTTTGTAATTAAGTAGCTTTTCTCGGAGATCGATAACCAGGTTGCAGAAGTGGAATCCTTATCGTTTTGGATCTGGATGCAATTCTTGCTTGAAATAACTCTTGACAGTGAAACTATGGAGATATTTTCAACTTATCTTAGCTGGGATATGGCATCTGATGTTTAGCACTTTCTCCAAAAATCGAAACATACTGTACAGTATGTTTGTTCTCAGTTCACGACGTAAAAATTCAGTGCCGTAGCTGATTCATAGAGCAGAGACGAAGCTATGATTTTTCACAACGCAGCAGACCGATTTCTTCCTGCTTTCTGTCATATATTGACAAAGAATTTTCTTTTCAATTCGAGTTTTAAGAGAAAAAGCAGATGTACTGAAGGCTCATTGGTCTGTATCATGGATACGCTACGGAGAACTAAGTATTTTAATTCAGTTATGCTCGCTGCTTGCTAATGTAAACGTTTTTTTGCACCTCTTCTAAGGTTTGGGACGATTGTGCTACTAATTCAGGGTGTCTAACAGTCTGGAAAACAGGGAGAAGAGAAAAAACTCAGGGGAAAAATCACCCAGAAAAAACAGGGAAAACTCAGGAAAGAAGGGACCAGGAATCAAAATACTTAAGAATTTCTGCAGGGCAGTGGATGCTGTTCATTTTGTGGGGTTATCTTTATGAATGCTTCGTTCCCCCAGAGCCTGAGCCATATGAGGATTATTAATTTTTGTTCTGCAGTGCCGGGGAAAGATGGACGACTGTCTTGTTCCGTTTTGCAGCAAATCCTAATAATGTGAGAGTGATTTACAACATTTTCAGTTCTATCCAACCCATAACCCATTGGTAATCACATTATTCGAGAGGAAAATGGATAATCTGACACTCAGGAAGATTTAAGAAAAATTAGGGAAAACTCGGGGAAGTCTAGAAGACCCGATCGCTGGACACCATTCTCCTTCAGCTATATGATTTGACACCGAGCAGTCGTCTCTCATGACAATTTTAGTTGGTCTTTGTAGCCTATTCTCCAAAAAAATGTAAGTTACGGAAGTATGAATAATGACGACGGACCATCACAAATGCATCGCTATCATTTTTGACAGTGCGGCCATTCTAGTACATAGAGAAAAGTCGAATGTCACAGCAATATAGAGGTCTTATAGCTCAGAGTAGTCCGGTTAATTAATGCATGACATGAGTATACATTCATCATAACAAAAGCGCAAGATTAATTTTTTAAACACGATAGGATTGCAAAATTTTGTAGGTAGCTATGAAGTTCAATAGTTTCAAAAACAAGTCATCGATAGATAAGACAGTAACAACGTCGAGCAATGTACACTTCCTCACTGAACATAATCCACAGGTTGCTGAAGCGGTGCAGCAGCAATATTCCTATCTTGAAATGATGAAGGGGACTATGATCAACATCCAAGAAACACACAAGCTGGATATTCGGAACATGTAACCACAGGCGGAGAACGTAGACAATCATTTCTCCAGAACGCTACTACATATACCGATTTGTTTTGTCACAGCCCTATAGCAAATCCTTCACTCAGCCACTCCTATGCATTGTCTTATGAAATACTACTCGCTGGCTCGGAATGCGAGACCTACAAGAACGAATGTGCAGTGTATAACCATCCAATAATTTTTGTCATATTCACTAGTCAGGTTACTTGAAGATAATCATGAATAAAATTTCATTATAACGGCGTCGATTAGAATCCAAAAATTGCCAAAAAAAAAGTTGTAACTAATAATCCGGCCGTCTGGTCGACTCAAACCGACTAAACTTCAATTCTTTTTGATCCGTGCGTATTTGTGATCACTTTTTGACGTGATTCCGAAAGTGATCAATCATGATCAGAGGTGAAAATTGATCGCACCGTGATTTCCTTCGCGGGCTGATCATGCATGATCAGATTATTATCAACCGTTACACAAGCAAAAATTCAAAATTCGAAACGCATGTTCGTGATGTTTTCAAATCTTTAAGGATGAATTTCATAGCATTACGATTGTTTGTATTTTTGACTTGCAGAATTGTACTTTCATTAGTTTAGGCCTGTGCATGTTCAATATTGCTGTTCACTGCTAAGTCTTCAAAATAAATAAATATTCCTAAAAATTTCATTCATCACCATCTCCGGTGTAAATACAATAGTAATAAAATTTATGACAACAGACATGGCGTCTCTGCTGTGTTTACAAAATCAGTGACCGTTCTTGTGCTTTTCAGTGAACACGATGATCGTGATCACGGCCATCCTGGTCACGAATGTGGCCACAAAAAGACGACTGGAAATTTTCATCAAATGCAGCAAGGAGTAGTGCATTGTAAGCCACTGCTCTTCACTCCTGCTCTCCCTATTTGGTCCCCCACGGCTGTATGGTCAGACCGAGGAGCGACCCAACTGTTTAATCGCGGTGGTGATGTGGATCAGGACGTGCAGCACTCGGCTGCAGGATAGAAATACCTCAACTTATTTTCTCCATACAGTCAAAAAAGGTGGCGCTCAAGTTTCAGACACTTTGGAGGCAACTTAGAAACAACATCTACCCCAGCCGTCCCCAAGCCATTGCAGGCCGTAGTCGCTGGACAACATGTAAAAAATAGCTATAAATCAGGCAATAATCTAAAGAATACATTATAGTAAAACAATTACAGTTGCACAACGGAAGCATATTCAGCGAAGAAATGTCAATTACACAGGAAATTTAGTACGACCGGTCGTAACGAGTAAACTAAAACACAGGGACACTTTTCTGGGGCACGATTGTGATCAGACGCTAGGGGACATTAGGCTATTTTATACACACAATTGTAAATAGCATACAGAATACATAGGTAGTAATACTCGTGTATCCAGCCGTCAAAAATGACGGCAAAGAATTTGTGTTGATACTTCATAATCGACCATTACTTTGTTATTGATTTGCGTATGTAGGATGTCCTGCAACTGCTAATTCGATGAAACATAAGAGAAAGGCAAGCTAGGCAGCCTAAAGTTTGCTGAACAACGCCAACATTTCCTTCGGCAATACACAGAAAAGCAATTCTTTTTTGGCCTCCAGTTGACATTGCTCCCGATGAAAATGGAGTTCTGAAAACAAGATATTCACTGATATAAGTTGGCCGTTTTTTTTTTTTTTTTTTGCCCAAGCGAAAAGTTGTAGCTAACTAATCCATCAAGAGCCCAAAATGGAAATTTATTTACTGCCAAGAAATCCTCGAGTTCCTTACCTGCCTGAGGGCCGCTGAAAAATAGCTTACCATTTACTATACATATTATGTAATCAATTACTGCATTAGGGTGAACTCAGAGCAGCCAAAATTTGGTTGATGGAAAACTTCTAAAGAACAGTACAGATCACGATACAGAGAGTGCTTATAGATGCTGCATGTATCTTCATGGATTGGATAACAACGTTGGCAAAGAAAAAACTACATTCAGATACAGTATACTTTTGTCATCATATGCAACCTGATCTATTTTCTACGATTCAGTTTCCAAAGGAGCTTGGCAGGATGACCTCAGTCTCAAAGCTGGCCTCATTTTTGCCTGTTTCTTAAAGCATGACAAAAAATGGACAGATGAACAAAAAATTATTTGATAACTAGAACGCTTCGTGGCGTAGGACCATCACCCGCGGTGGGAGCAAATTTCATTGCCATCCTTTTTTATGGCCAGCTAATCCTAGTTTTCTGGCATGGGTCACATCGGTGGAAGCCCACCAGGCTCCCTGCAAAAATCATGAACAGAGCTCAACTCTTTCTACCTGTTTCTGGGTGGAAAGCAAAGGTCATTGCCGACATTTTTTATAGCCAGCTAATCCTATTCATTTTTTTTTTGCATGAGTGACATCGAGGACAGCCCATCAGACTCCCTGCAAAAATCATGAACCTAGCTCCTCTCCTACCTGTTTTTGGGTGGAAAACAAATTTCATCTTCGTCATTTTTTAAAGCCGGCTTTTCCCAGTTTTTTGGCATGGGTCACATCAAGGGCTACCCATCAGACTCCCTGCGAAAATCATGAACATAGCTCAACTCCTTCGACCACTTATTGAGTGGACAGACAAATATATGTATATGAATAAATACAAATGTATATGCTTAAATCTTCAACGAAAACATTATCACCTCTCTCACTTTGCTCGCGGGTGATAAATAAGCATTGGTCTTTATTATACTGTAGACAGTAGAGCCCGATGTGTAATTACCTATTTGTTGTCTTTGCATCTGCCAGTCTTCTATTGTGCATGAAGGAAATAGCAAATGGTAAGGCCAGGTTTGAGACTGACATAATGACAAACTGTGTTACTATAAAAACGGATGCTGGTTGCCGAGAATAGCAGTAGTATACAATTGCATCATACTTGAAAGCCCATCTTACTTTGCCCACGTTAGAATCCAAGCCGTGAAAATTTCTTAAGCTTCCCTTAATCCTCAGGCATCGTGATTCTTCGTCTGCCCTACATAAAATCGTGTTTCATCATTTCTGCTTCAACTGTTTTTCATCAGCGACAAAACTGCTTTTCGTTGCATTGAAATTTTTCATCGTACTTTACATATTACTATTATAGTCATAGTTTTACCACCGTATCCACTCGATGAGTGATCCGTACAGTGCAGACTCGGTCACTCCACATAGCTCGGTAGAACTATTTTATCTCGACATTCCTGCCGGAAAAACTCAGTTGGCTCAGTGCACTACTATTGGCGAGAAAAGACGCAGAGGATAGAAAGAGACACGCGAGTGGACGGCCCCATTCGAGGCCTTCCACGAGAGAGAGAGAAAGTAAAGAAGTCCCACGGACTAAATCGGCTAACTCGATCGCCAGCTCACCTCGAGGAACAAAAGGGAAAAACAGAGAACCTACTTAAATTTAAAAACTAATCTCGTCAGCAGGAACTGCAGCAAGCTGCAACATCCCCTGAGGAAAAGGCACTCGGAACCCTCGGGTTCGTGAGGCCCTGTACAAGTTATTCTGACGTATACAAGATACCGAGTCGAACATGATATCTTGAGTGACAAATGACTGCCTGCAAAAAGCAATTCATTTTTCTCCACGTAGGGGAAAAAACATTTTCGCTACTCAGTAGCTATGAAGGCAAGAATGCTCAGCTGCGAATGAAAAGTTTTCAGCATCGTTGTATAAGACACATTGAGGTATTGTCAACACAATAAGTTTTCGAAAGTATAACTTCTTGTAAGTATTCCTGCTACATTTTGAATTCTAAAAACTTGAAAATAAACTTCAAAATATATCAAGAAAATTCCCAAATTCCTTCAATTTTTCTGAGGCTCAACACTTTTCATATACCCCTCGTAAGTTGACAGCTGCAATAAAGATAGTGTGGCACGGGAGAAATATCATCATGAGTTCTACTTCGTCACAAGTACAAATATAATACGTGATGTTACACGATCGTTCGCGAGAGCTGGTCAAGCTTACTCTGTCCAACTGAAGCTGTACCAGCCATATGGGTCTCACTTGAGGGCCCTATGGCGAGTCCGTCACTATCGTGTGCTACCGGTCCTGGCCCATGGTGTGACGGCTCCCTCGTACCAACTGCCTGCCAATAAGAAGGAAACCATTTACTTCAACAATTTTGCAACAGACGGGTGCCAGAGTAAAGGCCTCACAAAAATGCTCAAACTACAGTAAATATCCTACAACCCTAGTCAGTAGAGGACCTAAACCATTTAAAGCAAGCAATAATGGGATAAAGTCATTGGTCGAGACAAAGAAAATTACAAGTTTACTGCTGCTGGTGTAGCGTTAGTAAGAAAAATACAGAAACTTTTGCATGTACACAACTTCATTTTTTGGATCTGGCTTGAGGTGAAGATTCTGCTGTGGATAACGCTGTAACTACCAGTTACTTTTGAGACTAAGTTAAAGAGAAAAGTGAGGGCGGGCGATGTTTTTTGTAATGAGCATTGCCAAAGCAACAGTGCAGGCAAATGACAACAAATCAAGTAATATTGTAATTAATTTTGTAATAATAATAATCAGAGATACGGAACAAAGTTGGCGGCAGAGCAGTTCCCTACCTCAAAAAATCCCAATTCTAATACCAAGTAAGCCAACCGAACTATCCCAAAGTGTCATATAAAGGGTAGATTTATAGCGATCAAGGGAAAATTAACCTTACTATGAGGCTCGTTTCCTTAAGGTATTGAGTAATGATGAGACACGACTCATTATTAGTGCCAATATTCATCTGGTTGAGAGGTATTCTCCTGTTGTGGTAGAGCGAACTGCATGACTCTGAAGGATCAGTCTCCTTGTGGGCTTAGGGGCCACAAGACTAGGCTGTGGCGACAATATAAAGAGTTGAGTGGCAAGTATGATAAGTTTGATAGGTTTATTACACAGAGATATACATTACAATACCTACTGAAGACTTTCGAATTAGAAGACACATGGTCGATTGGAAGCGCGGAAAGTAAATGCTCTCAGCTAGTTCTACACTGTGAGCTTAAAGTATCGAAACTATGTTGTTAATGAGAGGGCTTGCTATGAGAGTAGGCTAGCACAGAGGCTACCTGAGTCTCCTAAACCGTTTTATTCATGCATTAGAAAGAAGAAAGTGGGTGCTCCGTCTGTGGGTCTAGTTCGGATGGACTCGGGCAAAATTGTTGACGATCCCATGAATACTGTAGTCTGTAAGTGTGAACTTTTTGCAGATACATTCACTCTGGCCTTTGCATCTGAAACTCTCGATTCTTGCGTGCCGGGTAACCGTGTTGTAGGCGGGGTGGATGAGCTTGCTTTTTCTGTAGGTGATATGCATGACTTGTGCTCTCTTGACGTTTCTACTGCTGCAGGTCTTGCTGATATGCACTCAGTGTTGTTGAAGTCCTGTGCTTGATTGCTGGTGTATCTTCTTCATTGCATATTCGAGAAGTCCTGGTGCCCTGGAGAGCTATCCAGTGTATGGTTACAGTCAATAGTGGTGCCTCTCCTCAAGTACAAGTCTCGATATGGCTGCAGTAACTATCGCTCTGTAAGTCTCACATCAGTTGGCAGCAAAGTATGTACGTATTAGAAAGTGTGATTATCGCCCATTTGTGGGATTATTTAGAATCAAACAATCTGTTCCCTGATTGTCAATTTGGTTTCCTTCGTGAAGTCCACTGAGGATCAGCTGCTGCTAGCACATTCTAACGTGCTGACAGGACTTGAACAGCTGAACATTGCTGATGTAATATTTTTGGACTTTCAAAAAGCTTTTAATAAAGTGAGTCACATTGTACATATGGAAAAACAAAGAGACTTGAGAACTGATGGAGTCAATTTGTCTTGGATTGATGGTTTCCAATCTGGTCGCACCTTCCAAATCAGTGTTGTTGGCTGTATGAGCGAAAGCAGACTTGTTCTGAGTGATGTCCCTCAGGGTTCCTTTCTAGGACGTCACTTATTTTTTACTAGACATTAACTCACTGATACCGCATATGTCCTGTTCTGTGAAGATGTTGGCGGACGACTTTATGCTGTACCTGTCATATTCGCGGTTGTACTTCCATGAAGAGCAAGCAATCTTCTCTCCAGAGTAACTGTGATATTTTGACTGATGTCATGAAGTCCCGTAATTTGGTTTTGAATGGTGAAAAGAATGTTGTTATTAGGTGTTGTCATACCAAGCACGTGGAGGATTAATGCTTGCACCCATATACTGTGGAAGATACTGTCTTCAAGCTTATTGAGTCTCACCGTAATTTGGGTGTTTTGTTTGATAGTAATTTGAATTTCCATGTTCATACGAGACAAATTGTTAGGAAGGCTACTGGACTGGCTAGCACTCTCTTGCGGTCCACTGTGTGTAGAATTCCTTAGTTAATAGTGGCCATTTTGTGACCCATTATCAGGCCTCTCATTGATTATTGTTCCCTTGTCTGGAATACTGGCTATGTGGGTGACATACCGTATAGCTTCTGGAGTCTGTTCAACGTAGGTAGACGAGGCATGTTGAGGTGCTTAGCGGACACGAGCATGATGAGAGGTTGAAGTAGCTGATTCTTTTTCGGTGAAGGAAAGTTGGTTCGTGCATCTGTGGTTAAGTGTTGGAAAGTGTGATGCAGGTGGGCTATGCTGAGGTGTAGGGCTTGTTTTGCTTTCCAAACCATGGAGGAAGTCCAGGACATCCTTTGAAGCTACTTTAACTATACTTCGGTACTGACGTAGGAAGTAGGATGTTTCCAACTAGATGTGCAAGGCTTTGTAACTTATTGCAGGAGGAAGTTATGTTGTCTCAGCCTTTGGATGTATTACGGGACGTCTTCCTTGTCACTTGGGAGAGATGTTTTTTGATTGTTTGATGTCGTTATATTGATGGCAGCCTGTTGGCTAACTACAGATTTCACTGGCTTGTAGTAGGTGCATGTCTCTGGAGTTGGTTTCCACGCAAAGTTGAGGAAGCAGAGTTGTTGGGACCTTCAATTCGGCCCTGCATGGTTTGGTGGGTGACCGACTGTGTGGGGTTAGTGTTGCTGCTGTGGGGATTTCTGTAGTGGTAGGAATGTTGCTGTGCTTGAGAGTTACTAATCATGCGTGTGTTCTCCGGAATGGTGGTGCTTACCCTGCGCCACATGTCCCTGTTGTATTTCACTGTTCATGAGAGACCATCAAGGCGAGTGTGTGTTCACTCATTAGTGGTTTCATGAGGGCCAAATGTGCACTCCTCCAGCTCATTTGCTGTGTGTACCTGTGATTTCTCTCACTGGTGCCAGTGCGCAGGGCCGTGGTTGCTTCCCTAGTCTGGCTGTCCTGCTCTGATTCAGCCTGGGCATTGGAGCTGCAGAGGTGAATTTCATTATGTCATGTGCAAGAGAAGTGTGCGGGGCTGATCGTACTGGATAGCTCCTCTATTCTTACAATTCGAAATGGAAGCTTTAGAGAGAGCCTTAACATTTATGTTTACTTAAACTAATTTCGCAAGACAAAATACAAATTTGTCAAAACCAATAGCAGATTCATATAACAGGACACAGGTCTCAATGAAATCTGTTTTCTTGTCCGCTGATTTGACGCAAACAAATTGGCAAGGTAAAGGCTTCTGATGCCACATTTCACCTAGCTCAGCGTGAAATACCCAGGCCAATAAAAGCGACAAGATGTGCTGTTGACAGATTTTCATATATATCGCATTTCATCCAGCAGCAGTTGTAATAATTAGCTCTCTCGAATAGCTGGCAAATGATAATCCAATAAATTTATTCGTCCATACTCGACACCCGTTCCTACAAATAATGGTTGTGCAAGAAAACCGATGAAAAATTTGCTTCTCTTTGCACCAAAATGGCATTGACACGCCACACGATATTTCTGTGAAAATTGGTTGTGGAGGATCGTTAAGAGACTGTAGGTATAATAGGAAACCCTATAATCTCGCATCCGAAGAAAAAACTGTATAAAGAAATCCTAATGAAACTAGTATGGTTTCTGCCAAGTTTTGTTAGCAAAGTGGGCCCTATGTTGATGGTACTCTGGGGTACACTGAGCAAATGTACAGTTTGCTGCATTTTCTTTATTTTTCTACATATTATTATCACTCCCAGTAAACATTGTTTAATTGGTCTCAATCTGTTACATGAGCTCTGTGTAACAGGAAAATATGAACAAAGGATCAGGCACAAACTACCCATAAATCAATTTGACGCATCAAGCAAGTTTTCCCAATTGAGCGTCGGTGGGGGTGCGTTGAGACACTTTTGGTCGTGGCGTGAGATAAGACAATGTTTAAATCCTTCATAAATCTTCTCCCCAATATTGTCAAATCAGGCAGGCAGGCGAGCAATGGAAATTCAAAACAATATAAAGCTAGCTAATCAAGAAGTGACTAGATGCGTAGCATGACACTTGAAGCAGTACCAGAATTTGTAGAGCTAAACTAAGCTAATGCAGCGGGGCGGCATTGGTTCACTGCTGAATATGTAGGATAAAATTGTATTGAAGCTATAAAATGCTAATTTTATTACAGCTATAAATAAGTGCATCGTGCAACCTGCAGCTTAAGAGCACGCCTAGTTTTGAGGGCATTACTTCACAAATAAAAAGCTGGCAGGCATGAAAGCCAATTAGTCAAGAGAAGCGGCCAACGGTCTCACCGGCTCATCAGGTGTACAGACAATGACTTCTTCTTTCACAGAAATGCAGTCACCATCAGGCAGTTCCTGCTTGAGCTGAATATTCTTTTGCTGAAGCAGGATGGTATGAACGAATGCTGTTGCCTGAAATGAAACGCTTAATGAAGAACAATGCTCGAAATTTTCCTGAATGTGTCAAAAATATGGGAAATTATGTCACTCACTTTAATCATTCCAGAATTGAAGCTAAAAGAGATGAATTCAGACAAAACGCCCTGAAGCTCAGATTTTACGCTTAAAAATGGAATTGAAACATATAAGCGGATCGTGGAGACGCTAAGGAACGAGAAACAAAGAACAATGGAGGTCGGAATTAGTCAAAACTGCATGACATAGAAGTCTGTCATTGACATTAGGCTCATCCAAAGTTCAGGCACTGAAAAATGTCTTATGAATGGAGCCCGAGTCTACCATGAAACACACAATTTCCATACAAGAGAAAATCCTAAAAACGGTGATCCCAGCCAGTCGAGGCAGTAACGTCACGCAAGACTCACATCTGAACACAAGGAATATCAACTCAATGCTTTAGAAGCATTAAATGCCTGCTGCACAGATCCTGTACATGAAACTATGTAGCAGTCACTGGCATTAATACCAAACTGACTGAGAACTCAAAGATGCGGGCAACTAGGCAGGAGGCTCCCTTGGCAACATCACACAAGTGATTAGTGTAAACATTAGCAGAAACACAAGCCATGGACTTTTTCTGCATTGCAGGTAAAGTCTTTGGAGCAGAAAAATCATAAATTCTGCAAAACCGACCATCTACAACTGTAAAGAAAAGAATATTATTCGAATGTTACTACAATAAAAACTCACCAACAGGCTTGACTTCTGAAACTGTTCCTTAGTTGTACTATCCATTATACAAAGTTGTTGGTTCTACTTCAGCAGATGCTGGTAACTCCAGGCACTTAACACTGCGCAGCAGATGCTGTGTTTAGAAAAGACTTTGGACCTCAGATAGAGACAACGTGAGTTCACTCTGAGCAAGGGCGCAAATAATTATTAAACAGATTTGTACAATACAATAATTGAATCATTCAGCTCTACAATCCTTCCTTAGTTTCTATTAACTTTAGTTCCGTCCTGCCTTAGTTTCTTCCTTAGTACCGATACGATCTCAGTAGTAGATACGAAAAATCAGAGCATTATGGATATAGTCTTGGTAAAAACAAGAGCCAAGTTTTTATTCTGTAAGCTGCTATTGCTTACAGGTCATGGATAGAAAATTCTCTATCCAACTATGGAACATATTTTCACACTTGGAGAACAATCCTTTAGATCAGTCGAATTTCCACAGCTTTCAGATCCATTCAACTTGCAGGATGCCCAGATTTTGGCTGGAAAAACAGTTACTGTAGGGTCCTAGTTAAAATTGAAAGACAAACCTCCCACACCACTTCTGTCAAGAGTTATTTACCGTTTCAAATGCAGAGGAAGTAATGGCCCATACATTAATAGCACTAAGCAATATTCCAAAGCGGGTATTAACCAACATTTAGGTGTATCCAGTCGAACCGGATACCACTTGCAAACCTCCACATTCAGCTCTCCGCCAACAAGTCGAGCAAAACAACCACCCCATCAGCAAGTATGACTTCTCAGTCATAGACTCTTCTAATCCAATCAAGTTCACAACATTAGACTCCCTCTTCATCCATTGAACAAGACCCAGCTTTAACATTATGACCTCAGCTATACCACTTCACACAGTCCGTAATTAGTCCCACATCAGTCGACTGTACAGGAGCTGATATCTGGTCCCTCCACACAGCTCTGTTTATTCGCTTTTTAGACGTCGCCCAGAAAACATCAATGCTCTCCTCATTGAATTAGAAATAAAATCAACTTATTTATAGGTTACTTGGCATAATTTGCTTCTTCTGATCATGGGATTTTTTTATCTTGGAACATTAAATTTTACTTGTTAGTTGACTATGTATTTATACATTATTTTGATATCTCAGCTTGAGTCCCTTCAATTATCAAGGATTTATCAATTTGCCATCAGCTTCCTTTGCAAGGGGTGGACAGTCAAGGAATCAGGTGGTCTATGAATAAACAAGTGCAATAGACTCCCCCAAAGTTGCCGGAGCAGAGTAAGTCAATGCATTTAAAAATGATCATGACTAACATTGAGAGCAACATCATTCACAGTTGCAAACCCCCCTCCAAAAGGCCCAAACTCATAACAGCCAAAGATTCTGTGCCGTTATCTTTCATGATCTAATTTACTTAACGTATCCAAGCTCTACAAATCTGTAGCAATTGATTGTGCTCGCATTATCAACTTCTTAAGATGGGTTTAGTCTCATCTTTTTCTCTTACTTAGATGTCTCTGATTCTGACATTATGGCAATAGCTCATAGATAGCTGAAGCGTAAATTCTGGATGCTCTACGGGAATGGACCTCCTGGTCAGTCTACTACCAGCTATCTAATCTTCACACATTAGAGGCATTAGGTTATGTTAAGGCAAATGAGAAGCATTAGGCGTGAACAGGAGCTTAACCTTATAAGAGGCTAGATGGAGTTTTTTAGATTAGGTATGATGAGGTACATAAAGTTAGATGAGAAGTGGTAGGCTAGATAAGGTGCATTAAGATAGATGAGGAATGTTAGGTTATATTAGGTAGAAATGCTTTTGGCTAAATAAGAAGGGCTAGGTTAGATTTTCAGTGCTACATCAGGTGAGCGTTAGATTAAATGACAAGCATTAGGTATTATAAGGAGAGTCAGATTAAAAAGAGGTGCGCCAAGTAAGATGGTGAGCTTTCATTTGGATTAACAGCATTAGGTTACACTAGGAAAGCTTGATTATGTTACACAAGAAGTATTGAGAAAGATGAGGAGCGTAAGGCTAGATGAGAAGTGTTTGGTTAGGTCAAGTTAAATGGAGTTGATTAGGTTAGAAAGTGTTGGGTTTGATGAGGTGGGTAAGGTCAGATGAGAAGTGTTGGATTGGACGAGCAGCATTAGATGATGACGAGTGTTGAGTTAGACTAGGAGCATTATTACAGATCATTAGTTTAGATTAAGAGTATAAGCTTAGATTAGGAGTGTTAGGCTAGATAAAGAGCAGTAGGGTAGATCAGGAGCATTAGATTCAATAAAGAATATCAGAACAGATGAAGTGCGTCAGGTTTCATGAGGTGTGTCAGAATATACTAATTCGACATAATTACATGAGATGGACATTAGTTAAGACAGGTTGTATCTCATCAAAAAAGTTCTATCTAGTCAAGTCAAGTTGCAATAGTGTATTTTATGTGTATTATAAACTAAAGTAAAAATCATGATTAAGCAAGGAACTTTCTGAACAAATTAAAACTGAAGTTTCAATTAGTTCAACAGTAGGAAGAGGCAAAAGCGTCTTCAGCAATAAGGTTCCTTATTCTATTGCTACCTCTGGACTTACTGCTTTTTTTACACTTGCAGCACTACACCTGTCAAGGGGTAGCCGCTGTCAGGGTTTCATTGTGTACGAATCTCTTTTTCGGTCTGGGATGTTATCGCCAGTTTTGCACTATTTCTCGTTCTAGTCATCCTCAGTCTCACTTAATATTGTATATCGATAGTAATACTGTGCGGGATGTTCATATACAAACTGAGGGTCTGACGGCAATGATTGTTGATGGCGGGATGCGAACTCTTTTCTCCGCTCCATAAAGTTTTTTCTGGACCGCCAGAAAGGTCCTACAACCAATTCATTAACTACTATACACGATCTTGTCGCATGTTTGTTGAACTTTACTTATTAGAAAATTTACCGTCTTAAAGTAGAGTTAATACTTATTATACTGAGTGGTTTAAGCCTCCGTCTCCACAAGAGACATATAATATGACGATAGGAACATGGGGGAGCCCATGCACGAAGTTGTTCTAAACATGATGAAGGTGTATGGGAACAGCAAGTCAGGAAAGAAGAGGAAGATCAGAATAAAGCATGAGCAAATAGGAGTATGAAAAATGGAAGGAAGCAAAGTGAGGACGAAACACAGATGTCCCTAAGGCTTAGCAAATTAGGTATTAGGTATTATAAGAAGATTTAAGCCTCCCTAATTAAGTACTAAGCTCTTCTAAGAGAGGAAAAGGAAGGGACATATAGTATGTCGACAGATAAACGAGGAACCCATGCACGAAGGTGTTCCCACACAGGATCAACGCGCATGGGAACAGCAAGTCGGGAAAGAAGAGGAAGAACAGACAACAGTAAGATCAGTAGGAGTATGAAAGTGGAAGGAAGC
>LQNS02278115.1:3544378-3562534 GCA_001587735.2 Parhyale hawaiensis | reverse complement strand
ATACTAACCTCGTCAGCAGGAACTGCGGCAAGCTGCAACATCTCCTGCGGATAAGGCACTCGGGAACCTTGGGTGCGTGATGCCCAAACATATTGTGGCAGGGAAAGGGTCCGCCACAATATGCCCCTGAGGGCAATGGTGATCTGTTAAAAGAAAAGTTGATAAAATTATATGAATCCAACACAAAAAAGCATAAATGATTAATTAGCTGCGTAATAAGCCAAACGACCGTCACCTTATGAGCTCGGACTATTTTCACTGGAACAAAGTTGACTCAGGAAGTAATTTATGGATATATCCACGTATTTGAATGGCTGTAATAACGATAAAAGCGTCCGAAACAACGGGCAAAACGAAAACATTACCGCCGAAAACCTACCCAGTCAGCAGTTTTTCCGGTGCTGCATAGTAAACATTTGAAGGTGATTTCCTACTCTCGAAATTGTACAAGCAGAGACGGCTAATACATTTATAAATTATCAGGAGAATTACTGAGAGCATCACGCTCCGCAACTTCCGGTCCCTACTCCATGACTCACCAACTCCTACCTAATATCTAATATTTGACACAGTTTTATTTTACCTCTGCATAAGGCAATAGATAATACAGGGTCAGTGCCTGAGTCTGAGCTGCTCTCTCGAAATGGGCCTGTCGGCCCCTCTATGCTAGCTATATAATCTAAATATGAGCAACATCACAGATCATTTCCACAAAAACTCGCCGTTTCCATAGCTGGTACAAGTGATACGACACAATGCACAGTAAGCGGTAATAGCGGTAGTAAAAAGATGTGCTCGGGCGGCGATGCTAAGCAGCCTCGTGCCGAAGGAAATATATTTTACCTCGGAAATTCGGCGAGGAAATCTCAGAATATTGAGATGAACTCACATAGAGAGAGGGAGTCTCAAATTGATTCTCACCACTGATTGCTTCTCCTGCTCATCATGCTACCAGACCTTCAAAATTCTAGAATTAAGGCCTAAGAAAACCTCATCAGGTGTATCCACTGTATGGAAAATACTGAACTACTATTATTCTGTACCTTAAATTTTGTTCAGGCGCAACTTGTGACTGAGAAACAAGGTACAAAGCACATGAACGCGACGTCAAAAAGAGAGAAAAAAAATGAAACCCTCATGCGGAGGGCCATTTCGTGGCACCCACAAGGGAGCAGGTTGCGTGGGATAGGTCATTTGAGACCCTCGGTGGCCTCCTCCACGAGCAGAGGAGGAGCTGAGAGGACCCACTTAACTTCACAAGCTAACATTATCAGCAGGAACAGCGGCCAGGTATATGACTCCCCTAACGGAAAGGAGCTCAGATTGGCCTTAGGAAGCGTGAGGCCCATAGATATTCTGAGAGGAATAGGGCCCACTAAAGTGTCCCCCTGAGGTAATGCAAAGCCAATATACCTACTGAACTCTAAAAATTTGTAATACACCAGGTAGTGATCCCCATTGGGGGTGCATATGATCTCACCCACCTCTTATTGGTTCACGCAAGGACACCAACCGTGATCATAACGATTGCAGCTTCCACGACTATCTGTTGCTTGTTTTACTGAACTAATACATATTACGACCTTAATAAAAGTTGGTATAGAAAAATGTCTGTTTAACTAAAGTACGCATTACATCAAATTTCTTAAATAGACAATTCTTAAATAGATAAATTAACACAAAATTGAATCTTATTAACATAGAATACACAAACATTTAACTATAGGACCAGCAAAAAATACTACAATTTATTGCAAACACTCATTCAAAACAAGTAAAAATGAATTTACACGAGTTTAAAGTAAAAATTGCTTATACGATTCATCAGTCACATCAGACGAGTCATTGTAAGCTTAGCGTTTTGTGTTGTGCTTCTTATTCTGCTCTCTCAGCTACTCCACAATACGTAACTACTGTCATAAACTTGCACAGAAACATATGGCAGTCAATCAGTGCATGATTTACTACGTTGAGACCTTTTCACTTGCAGACACTTCGTCATTTTCAGTGGAAGTGTAGAAAGAACCAAAGTTAGAAAATCCCTGCAGTAAAGTAAGGCGACATAAGGCGTCTTTTTGCGACCACTTAGCGGATGAATCTGCCTGATTGCGCATGATCCGCGCGTTTCTGTGACTGCTTTTTGACGTGATTCTGAGAGCAATCAACCGTGATCAGTAGTGAGAATTGATCGCAGCGTGATTTCCTCTGCAGGCTAATCATGCGTGATCAAAGAATGATTCCAACCATTGGACAAGTAAAAATGCAAAATTTGAAATTCAAGGTGGTGATGTTTTCTTATATTTAGGGATAAAATGCATAATGTTATGATGATTGTTCGTGATATTGACTTCCAGAATTATAGTTTCCTTATTATTATGCCTGTGTATGTTCAAAATGGTTTAAATACGGCTAGTTCAGTTATTCATTGGCTTCAATATAAATGAAGGCTCATAATAAATCCATTCCCTACAATTTTCCGTAAAAATACAATAGAAATATATTACAATAGTAATATATAGTAATATATTTTCGAAAATTGACACGACGTCTCTGGTTTGTTTACAAAATCATTGACAGGTTCTTGTGCTTTTCAATGATCACGATGATCATGATGACGGTGATTCTGATGATGAGCGTGGCCACAAAAATATGCCTTTACAGGGAAACAGGGAACTGTTGCTTATCTAGTTACGGTGCTCTGAAGCAAGGCGGCAGAGGTGGGAAATGGAAAGCGCCCCATACGACAGAGATCACCGCGACAGTTGGTGTTTGAGTATGTCGGGAAGTGACGGGTATTGATATTTCTTATAACTTTTTAATGATTGACCCATTCGTGCATGGAACTCATGCACGACGGTGTTACCACACAGAACCAATACGCATGAGATCAGTAAGTCGGGAAAAGAAGGAAAAACAGACAAAAGTAATATCAAAAGGAGTATGAAATTGCAAAGAAGCAAAGCGGGCACTAAAGACAGACGTCTCGAAGGCCTAGCTAACGGCTATATTAGACCACAGGGTCCAGCGCAAATATTCAAGCCACTGACTTGTTCTTATTTCTTGAGATGTTCGTGGTCAGCTATCAGTAATGAAATAATGGGTATTTCCGTAACTATATCTTACTAGTGGACCCGTGCGTGAAGAATTCACGCAATAACCTATACGTTTGCGTAATGCCTCTAGGCCGGTGCGGAATCTCCTCTTCTCTTATTTGCTTCTTAATTTTCTTCTGNGAACTGTTGCTTATCTAGTTACGGTGCTCTGAAGCAAGGCGGCAGAGGTGGGAAATGGAAAGCGCCCCATACGACAGAGATCACCGCGACAGTTGGTGTTTGAGTATGTCGGGAAGTGACGGGTATTGATATTTCTTGTAACTTTTTAATGATTGACCCATTCAGTTACTGCGAAATTAAATCATTAGGATGTAGAGAGCGGAAACCGCCGTTAGAAGGAAGTGATGGTAGAAATGCAGCCATTGGGCGCAAATATTAGTAGTAGTAGTAGTAGTA
Organism: Parhyale hawaiensis; assembly: GCA_001587735.2. NCBI lineage: Eukaryota > Metazoa > Arthropoda > Malacostraca > Amphipoda > Hyalidae > Parhyale > Parhyale hawaiensis. The sequence goes on along the minus strand of LQNS02278115.1, from coordinate 3,559,025 downwards.
GCATAAAATAGTTTGGGCCTCCCTAAAAAAGTACTAAGCCTCTCTACCAGAGAAAAAGGAAGGGTCATATAGTAAGTCTATAGACACATGGAACTCATGCACGACGGTGTTACCACACAGAACCGATACGCATGAGAACAGAAGTCGGGAAAAGGAGGAAGAACAGACAAAAGTAATATCAAAGGGAGTACGAAATTGCAAAGAAGCAAAGCGGGCACAAAGACAGACGTCTCGAAGGCCTAGCTAACGGCTATATTAGACCACAGGGTCCAGCGCAAATATTCAAGCCACTGAATTGTTCTTATTTCTTGAGATGCTCGTGGACAGCTATCAGTAATGCAATAATGGGTATTTCCGTAACTATATCTTATAAAAAAATACAAAGGACTCATGTGCATTTATTTTACTATTATTTTTTCGATATAACACTAACTTAGTTTCACTAATACTAGTAAGAGTTCACAGTTACGTAGTAAATTCATTTGGAGAACAATCAGTTCTACCAAAATATAATTGAATTACGTTTGCACTATAATCCATTGCAATTACCATTTTTCTCCAAAATTATTCCAGCTCGCTACAACCGCTCTAGTCCAGTAATATGTAGAAATAAAATTGTACTGTTGAATGGCCAATGAAACAAGAAGCTAACGGATGCAAGATGCCCGTTAGTTGTAATAGCAAGAGCCAACAACACATTTAGTTCAGTTCGGTTTAAGCTTGTGCTGATTTTTTCATCGCTTTAAAATTTTTCAGAGAAAACAGGATTTTTAACAATAGTAAAAGACGTGAAAGAACACAAATTAAAAATCAATTCAATTTTAAAACGTCATCATACATGGAAATAATTTCTGCAGTTACCCTGCAATGAAATCCAGCACAGCATATGGCTGAAATTGCCGAGATGCAGTCCCTCACGAGTTACCGCTACACCGGCCACTCAGTCAACCACAGCAGCCAACTTACTATGACGTCACACATCTTGCGACTGGTCCCGCCCAGGCCACTCTACATACGCAATGTTGTAGACAGCGGGAATATAAACGCTGTTCCTACTAAGTACTGAATAGGAAAATATAGAAACGTTTCCTAAGATAGTTTAGTTTATACAGACGTTTCACCCGAATGTCTTTGAGAATAATGACGGGCGAGATCGCTCCTCGTAACAAAAGCATAATCACAAATGCTGCATTTGTTGTGTTTCTCGCCCGAATGTCTACGGGCAAAATGTATCTTGAGCAGACCCTCATACCAACAAGCATAATCACATTCACTACATTTGTAGCGCTGCTCTCGAGAATGTTTACGGGCAAAATGCTGCATTAGATGGCCCTTGTACCCACAAGCGTAGTCACATTCATCACACTTGTAGCGTTTCTCTCCAGAATGTTTGCTAATAACATGGCTGGCGAGACCGTAATTCGTGAAACTAGCATAATCACATTCTGTGCACTTGAAGCGTTTTTCTCCTGAATGTTTTCTGGCAACGTGCAGGTTGAGATGACTCTTATTAACACAGGCATAATCACATTCAGTGCATTCATAGCGCTTTTCCCCAGAATGTCTGTTAGCAAAATGATTAGAAAGAGCAGCTTTATTAACACCAGAATAATCACACTCAGTGCACTTGAAGCGTTTTTCTCCTGAATGTTTGCGAGCAAAGTGTATAATAAGATTACTTTTTGCAGCACAAGTGTAATCACATTCACTACATGCATGGCGTTTCTCTCCTGAATGTTTGCAGTCATAATGCACACTGAGATGGTTCTTTGAAACACTAGCATAATCACACAGAGTGCATTTCCAAGGCTTCTCATCAGTATGTAAAGAAATGAAATGTTTAACTAAACGGCCTTTATGTTTCGAAATATACTCGCAACATTTGCACTTGTAAGGCAACTTTCCCGAATGTTCATCGGAAAAATGCGCGCGTAGATCNCAGAGGGTGCATTTCCAAGGCTTCTCATCAGTATGTAAAGAAATGAAATGTTTAACTAAACGGCCTTTATGTTTCGAAATATACTCGCAACATTTGCACTTGTAAGGCAACTTTCCCGAATGTTCATCGGAAAAATGTGCGCGTAGATCTTGATCAGAAGAACCGAAATAGTCACATACACAACACTCATGGCATGCCATGGCAGCGTTCACACTAGCAGAAGCACCTGGCAGGCTATAATCAGAAAGGAGCTTGTCAGACGAAGATGAACTACAGAGGCTGATGACTGATGCCCCAGGATCGGTCACATGAGCAGGGTCAAGCTCACTCTCTCCACCTGAAGCTGCACCAGCCAAATGAGTCTCACTTGAGGATCCCCTCGCGGGTCCGTCACTATCGTGTGTTGCCGGTTGTGACGTATAGTGTGACGGTTCCCCCATATCATCTGCCTGCCAAAGAATCATATTAGGATAAAAAGAAGTACCAACGTGATCAAAAACATTATTAAAAACCAGACGTTTCGGATTTTTAAAAATCCATCATCAGTGTTCTGAAAATGACAAAATTCGCATTATAAAAAGGTGGCTAAGAATAACAAGAATTAATCTCTCAAAGGTAACTGCTAAAAAACATGAATTATCTATGAAATGATAGAGAGCTTCATAGCCGATGAGCACTCGGTCAGCTCCGGTCTACGTTTAAAAATATACAAGGATTCTAAAATGCGAAGGTAAGCAGTGGTCTGTGTAGCGTCTAAAATAGAAAAATTGTTGCTGCTAAAAACATGATCACTATTTGCACAATGGTCACGGATGGAAGACTTGGTGGGTTTCGCTAAAAGTTGACCCGTTCGAAAATAAGTACCTTGGTGTTGGGCACACCTCACGAACAATTGGAGAGCGGTGCTCCCAATGTACTAGCGCTTGCAGCGGTCACACTTACAATTATACACTACTGAGGAGCGCACCAACACATCGGATACCTCTCTTCGTTTAAAAAATGCAGAAAACACAGGGGAACAATTTTTGTGTGCATTAAAGCCAAAGAAGTACTTGTTTGCAATATGTCTAATAACATTACACAGGTTAACCAAAGAATTTGCCCCATTTCCAAAAATATTTTGTTGCGACAGGATTTTACATAGCCTTTCAAACACCAAACACGCCCGTCATTATATATTATATGTATATATTTTAGGAATCATTTTAAGCTAGCCTCATATTAACTAGAAATTGTTGGGTGTTTGCAATATAATATGTTAATCAAGTAGCTATTCAGTATAAAATACCGTTTGCATTAGTGTGAAAATGGGCTGCTGTCTAGACCTATCGCCAGCTACAGTTCAGCCAGCCATTGCTAATGCCATGCATTCCAGCTTTAATAGAATCAGTATTTGCAGCAATTGCGTTGAAATAGCAGAGATGACAGTACGGTCGTGATGGTGTTAACGCTATAATTTTCTCATATATTTGTGATTGTAGCCAATTTTTACCTCCGCTACGTCAAAAACCCGTACAAGGTCTGGGACACATAAGATATGTCGGCGCCAAGACAGTCATACAGAACAAAAGAAGATCAGTTGTGCGCTTGTGCTTTTTTTATTCTCACTGGATGGCAACTATTGCTTACTGGATGCCAACTTATGATTTCCTGATTAAGTATAGTTTAAACTTAATGGTCGACCAATAATTAACTTCTTTAAATCATACAGAATCAAAGGACAAAAGAAGATTAGTTTTGTTTGAATAGTTTAAATCTTAATGATCAACCACTATCAACTTCTTAAATGCCCTTGCGGCGAAATGCCATCACGGAGAGGTATCCTTAAGGCAAAATGGCATCAGGGAGAAAAGTCCTCACGGCGAAATGCCCTAATGGCGAAATGACCAACGGCGAATTGACCAAAGACGAAATGACCAGCGGTGAAAAGACCCGTCACGCTCAAGTTCATACCTACTAGCCAAGTTCTTCACGCGTGATATCTCAACATCTGGTCTGCTTACTGCTGTGGGTTTACTGACTTTTGTCAGAAAGGGGAATGCTAGAGGCACAGATCTGCGGCATAGAGCCTTCTGTCATTGGCGCCGTAGCTCACGACGATCTGCAATCGACTTCAGCCGAATACTCGTTTGGTGCCAATTGGCATGTACCTACACAACAAACCAGTGCATGTGGGTTTCCCAGTTCGAGTGCGTGAAAGTTGGCTTTACCATTACCTTTACCTCTAACATGAATACGTCAGGACATACAAATATAAGTTTCTAGTTCTTTATTGAGTTCTCAAGACAAGGCAAAACATAGTCTGCATAATCACTCATGATAAGTCATATTTACCAAACTAAATATAAGCAGGTTATTTGATAATGCTGGCAGCTGGAAGTTTCCACTGTAGTTCCCACCAGTCAAAAATAACAGGAAAGATTTACTTTTGACATTTCTTTATGTATCATACTTGAAGTTGTCATTGAGCATGGAAAATACAACATAATACTGATACTGAAAATCTCCTTCAAGAATTTTTTGGATATTTGCAACACCTGGCTTCAGAACTTAATACATTAAAAATAGTGCGGAGATTTATCATCAACGAAAGACGGGCAGTCAACCGAGGTGTTGTGGCAAATTCTTCCTAATTATATATGACTAAAACTTGCCAATTGTTTTGTGATAGCATTAAGTAGCAGGAAGATCATGTTAGCAGACATCAGATCAGTAAGATGATCAATAAAAGACATCATATCAGTAAGCAGATTAATAAAAGACATATCAGTAGCAGACATCAGATGAGTAGCAGACATCAGATCAGTAGCAGACATCAGATGAGTAACAGACATCAGATCAGTAGCAGATATCAGATCAGTAGCAGACATCAGATCAGTAGCAGACATCAGATCAGTAGCAGATATCAGATCAGTAGCAGACATCAGATCAGTAGCAGACATCAGATCAGTAGCAGATATCAGATCAGTAGCAGACATCAGATCAGTAGCAGACATCAGATGAGTAACAGACATCAGATCAGTAGCAGACATCAGATCAGTAGCAGACATCAGATCAGTAGCNCATCTCTGCTTGGGATACGGATATCACAGGTCCTTCCAGTTCTTTCCGAGTGTCTGGCGACAATCCGCTCATTCACATTCACAGTGATACGTTCCAGAATTTTCCAAACATGTATGATTGTAAATCGTTCGAATCGGCGCTGTATTGAATACAAGTGGAGACAGCTGAGTCGTTTGTGGTAATCGTACTCCTGCATGCCTCGAATTTTGGCCGTGAACGATCGTTGGATACCTTCAGGTACCTATGTTAGGAGGAACAGAAGATTAACTTTTGGTGAAGATATGTCCATTCGTTTGTTTGTTTGTCAGCCTCATTTTTCTCAATGCCATAACTCAAAAAGTTATGGATGGATTTTTATGAAATTAACATCAGTAGTTAGGTATATAACTAAGTGTAGATGACCCCAAATATTGGTAATGTTCCCATTGTTCATTCGTTTGTCACCGTTTTTAATTTTAAGATTGTTAGAACAATAACTCCAAAAATAATGAAAGGATCTTTATGAAATTTATGGGGGTTATTAGTAATGTTAAAAGACATAAATGTTTAAATTTTGGTGCAGATAGGTTTGTTTGTTTCTAAGTTTGACTTATGTTTGTCATAACGTTTGTTAGCAATATTACTCAAAAAGTTATGAATGGATCTTCAAGAAAATTGCACAAGCTGTTGTTACTATCAAAAGGAACAAATAACTAGATTTTGGAGTCTATACAAAGAAAATTATCGTTTCAGAGCCAATTTGAGTTTTTTACTTCCGTTGCCTTGCTTGGCGGAGGCATGCGCTCTCAGAGTGGTTTAGTTATTAATAGGAAACTATCAGCTTCAGCTTTTGACCTAGGTATATAGCAGATGAACTCTTCAAGAAAAAAAGGATTATAAAAAGAAAATATGGAATAAAATGAAAAACACAGTACTTTTAAATGAAATTATGCAAAACATCGCCGATCTTGGTTAAATAATATAATTCACATGAAAACTGCACATCTTAAATAAGTATTTACTACTAGAGGACTGTGAGACTATAAATGAATAAAAATGAAGAATTTGACCCAACCTAACTCTCCTAAGGTTACATAAGATAGTGCTGGGTTTAGCTAGTTCAATTTTCTAGTCAAATTTTCATTTTTTAGTTTGTTTAACCTTTACCTAGGAATATACTTAATATTGATAGACTGGCTGCTAATATTGATTTAAGCTATAAGTAAAATAAAGTGTTCAGTTGGGACTGTGTATGTCACTAAACATATAAAGAAGATTTGAGAATGCAGTAATGAAAAGAAATGGTGAAAATGGTATCCAGCAGCTCAAGGGGAATTAGGATCTGATATGAAGAACAATAATTGGCTACACCAGCAGCTCAGGGGATTTAGGATCTGATATGAAGAACAATAATTGGCTACAATCACAAATTAATGAGAAAATTAGGGCATTAACACCATCACGACCGTACTGTCATCTCTGCTATTTCAACACAATTGCTGCAAATACTGATTCTATTAAAGCTGGAATGCATGGCATCAGCAATGGCTGGCTGAACTCTAGCTGGCGATAGGTCTAGAGAGCAGCCCATTTTCACACAAATGCAAACGGTATTTTATACTGAATACTTGATTAACATATTACATTGCAAACACCCAACAATTTCCAGTTAATACGTAACAGCTGCTTAAAACACAACGTCAAAAACCTGTAAATGGTCTGCGACACACAAGATATGGCGGCGACAAGACAATCATACAGAACAAAAGACAAAAGAAGATCAGTTGTGCGCTTGTGCTTTTTGTTATTCTCACTGGATGGCAACTTATGATTTCCTGATTAAGTATAGTTCAATCTTAATGGTCAACCAATAATTAACTTCTTTAAATCATACAGAATCAAAGGACAAAAGATCAGTTTTGTTTGAATAAATAGTTTAAATCTTAATGATCAACCACTATCAACTTCTTAAATGCCCTTGCGGCGAAATGCCATCACGGAGACGTATCCTTAAGGCAAAATGGCATCAGGGTGAAATGTCCTCACGGCAAAATGCCCTAACGGCGAAATGACCAACGGCGAATTGACCGACGGCGAATTGACCGAAGACGAAATCACCAGCGGTGAAAAGACCCGTCACGCTCAAGTTCATACCTACTAGCCAAGTTCTTCACGCGTGATATCTCAACATCTGGTCTGCTGACTGTGTGGGTTTACTGACTTTTGTCAGAAAGGGGAATGCTAGAGGCACAGATCTGTGGCATAGAGCCTTCTGTCATTGGCGCCGTAGCTCTCGACGATCTGCAATCGACTTCAACCGAATACTCGTTTGGTGCCAATTGGCCTGTACCTACACAACAAACCAGTGCATGTGGGTTTCCCAGTTCGAGTGCGTGAAAGTTGGCTTTACCATTACATCAGGACATATAAATATAAGTTTCTAGTTCTTTATTGAGTTCTCAAGACAAGGCAAAACATAGTCTGCATAATCACTCATGATAAGTCATACTTACCAAACTAAATATAAGCAGGTTATTTGATAATGCTGGCAGCTGGAAGTTTCCACTGTAGATCCCACAAGTCAAAAATAACAGGAAAGATTTACTTTTGACATTTCTTCACGTATCATACTTGAAGTTGTCATTGAGCATGGAAAATACAACATAATAGTGATACTAAAAATCTCCTTCAAGAATTTTTTGAATATTTGCAACACCTGGCTTCAGAACTTAATACATTAAAAATAGTGCATAGATTTTTCATCAACGAAAGACCGGCAGTCAGCCGAGGTGTTGTGGCAAATTCTTCATAAATATATGACTAAAACTTGCCAATTGTTTTGTGATAGCATTAAGTAGCAGGAAGATCATGTTAGCAGACATCAGATCAGTAAGATGATCAATAAAAGACATAATATCAGTAAGCAGATTAATAAAAGACCTATCAGTAGCAGACATCAGATCAGTAGCAGACATCAGATCAGTAGCAGACATCAGATCAGTAGCAGACATCAGATCAGTAGCAGACATCAGATCAGTAGCAGACATCAGATCAGTAGCAGACATCAAATCAGTAGCAGACATCAGATCAGTAGCAGACATCAGATCAGTAGCAGACATCAGATCAGTAGCAGACATCAAATCAGTAGCAGACATCAGATCAGTAGCAGACATCAAATCAGTAGCAGACATCAGATCAGTAGCAGACATCAGATCAGTAGCAGACATCAAATCAGTAGCAGACATCAGATCAGTAATAATTTCCGCATGTGGTGCAGTGCAGCAAGCCAACCTACCGCTTACAGTTGTACTTCACTTTTCCCACATATGGTATTGCCATGAATATGGCCATGCATTACATAGTGCAGCATTTCAAGTGCTATTCAATTTGAACTAAAAATGAACTGACCAAGAAAATTATGGTAGTTCTGAGACATGGTATAGTGGAGTTCATAACATAAATACCAAATTATCAATAGATAAAGCATTCACTTATTTGCAGCCTTACCCTTACCTGAATTTTATCGTTATGTTTATTTTTTACGAGTGGCCCATGCCAACATTATAAATGATGGCAAAAAATTAACACTTCACCAAAACCCCCGCCGTCTTTTGGGCTTCCTCATTTTTCCTATATCTATTACTGGAGAAAAAGATTCCAAGGTACTCAACTTTTCTTTTTGCCAGAAAGGCAAGCAGACTGAGTTCTATTTCTCCCCTATTTAATACTCAAGAAAAAGATTGCAAGGTCCCAACTTTTTTTTTCGCCTTTTGAAATTTGAATATTCTCCTATCTTATTCCCATAGAGCGTGGCAGGAAAGATATAAATAAATTAAAACACCACGTGAATTATTATATAATACTGATTGTAATGGTGTTCTACCTAAGGCATTTTGATCTCAGGTATCATTTGTGAAGATACGAGCAAACTAGTAAACTTTATAGCCATCAGAAATAGGTATAAGAGAGGAAAGAACAGCAGGGAAGCTAATAGGGGTTACAGTCGAATTAGCAAAGGATTCAAATGCCATACATTTTTTAAGGAGAAATAGTCAAAATATTAGGTTCTTCTGACATACCTCTCAATAAATGTTGATGCACTGATAATTTTCTGCCTTCGTTTGACAGTCAGTGTTGAGTTAAATTGGCTTCATAGATTTTGTCTTGGATGTATAGCACAAACAGAGGAAATGGGCTACAGTTGCTCAGCAGAGACGCTTAGTGGGTTCAGGACATGATAGCAAATATCGGTTAAAAAACTTACGGATAATTTTTGAATTCTCTGCACCAGTTTGCAGTGACATATCCATAAAAAGACTGACACGTATTGCTGTTCTAAAGCTCCAAACTAGTTAGTAAGAGGACGCAGCCAAGTTTCTCACCAGCTCATCAGGTATCCCATCACGCGGTTCCTCCTTCACATATATGCAGTCAACATCAGGCACCTCCTGCTTGATTTGAACATCTTCCTCAGCAACAGGAAGCACAGGCGTTGCAATGTCACCAGAAACTTGCAAAGAAACAGTTTCATTAGATACTTATATCAGAAACCATGGCTGGCAAAAAAACATGTTTTTATGGGGATTCGAGCCAAAAGCTATGGGTTTTTGGTTCATTTGGTTTTTATTTATATTCTGTTGCTTTTTCTAGTTCAAGGAATTTTATCCAACATTTAAAGGGTTCTCTGCTTCGTAAACATGAACCTAGTTAACTAATTATCAACAATCTTAGTCGCATCATTTCAACTTCCTACTGTAGAAGAATAATTTTAAGAAAAGGTGTTAAGATAAAGCAGTTAGTAGAGTAGCTGTATTTGCTAAGGCTAATTTAATATCCATATATGCGGAGACGGTATGATTTATAATTATTACCTCCGCCAAGGAGGTTATGTTTTTGCTGTGTTTGTCTGTATCACCAAGATAACTCAAAAAGTTATTAGCCGATTTATACAAACTTTACAGGGATTGTTAGGTATGTTAGGAGGCACAGATGATTAACTTTTAGTGAAGATATGTTCATCCGTTTTTTTATTTTTTTGTCTGCCTCATTTTTCTCAATGCCCTAACTCAAGAAATTATGTATAGATTTTTATGAAATTAACACGAGTTGTTAGGAATATAACAGAGAGCAAATGATCAAATTTTGGTAATAATCCATTTGTTTGTTCCTTTGTCACGGTTTTTAATTTTATGGTTGTTAGTGCAATAACTCAAAAAATAATGATTTGGATCATTATGAAATTTATAGGGGTTGTTAGTAATGTTAAAAGACATAAATGATTACATTTTGATGCAGATCGGTTTCTTCATTTGTATGTTTAACTCATGCTTGTAATCACGTTTGTGCGCAGTAGGTATAACTCAAAAATCTGTTATTACTATCAAAAGGCACAAATGATTGGATTTTGGAGTTTATACAAAGAAAATTATGGCCTCAGAGAGAAGTTGAATTTTTTGCTACCATTGCCTCGCATGGTGGAGGTATGTGCTCTCAGAGTGCTCTAGTTGCAATATAAAATCCTTTGAAAAATTTGATAATACTTCAAATTACAAATACAACTGGACAGAATTAGCAAGCTACTAGCTAATTAAATCAGAGTAATGAAATAAAGAAAGAGAAATAGTTATAAAATCCTTTAAAAAACTGAGAAACACTTCAAAATACAAACAAAACTCGATAGAATTACCTAGCTTCTAGCTAATTAAAAGCAGAGCATTGAACTGAAGAAAGGGAAATAGCTATATGGATACATCCGTCACATGAGCTCACTAGCTATCTAATAGCAACTATAACTACTACTTCTAATTTTCAGTAGCTGGTAGCTTACTAGAATATATGTAATTAGATAGGCTATGCATTTCTGAAGTGAAATGATATAACTAATACAATAAGTTATAGGTGTTTAATAAACATGAGCAATAGTTGACACTAACTGTCCTAACAGTCAAACGGAATCCTAAATAGAAACACATTAACTCACCATTTCAGTTGTGTAAATAAAACTGAATAATTCCCATGAGTAAAACTGTTTATTTTCAAATATTTATGAATAAAAACAAAGAAAAATTTAAAAAAAATAAACATTTTTTTTTTCGGTTTGTTAAAACCCTGGTTTTTCTCTGGTTTAAACTTTAAACCAGCCAACCCTGTCAGCGACAGATATTCCTTTATAAAAAAAGAGTGTCAGCTCATCTGCTTCAGAGAATTTTACTCAATCTTCACCCATAATAGTTTGAGCTTCAGAGCGAAAAATGTGTACATCTGGGTGAAATAGCTTGGATATTTTCAACAATATGTTTAAATTACTGAAAAAATAAAAAATCAAGAAAAGACAAGTATAGAAATGAAAGCACACAATGTACCAACAAAGCTAACATGAGTATTATTACCTGCGCCAAGGAGGTATATGTTTTCGTCATGTTTGTCTGTCTGATTGTCTGTCTGTCACCAAGATAACTCAAAAGTTCAGAACCGATTTGGACGAAATTTACGGGAATTGTTAGGTATGTTAGGAGGAACAGATGATTAACTTTTGGTGAAGATCCGTCAATCCATTTGTTTGTTTGCCTCATTTTTCTCAATGCCATCACTCAAAAAGATATGGATGGATAAATTGATGAAATTAACATGAAATGTTAGGTATATAACAAAGACTAAATGACCAAATTTTGGTAATGATCCGTTTGTTTGATTGTCACTGTTTTTAATTTTAGGCTTGTTAGCACAATAACTCCAAAAAATAATGAATGGATCTTTATGAAATTTGTAGGGGTTGTTAGCAATGTTGAAAGACATAAATGATTAAATTTTGGTGCAGACCGGTTTGTTCGTTTGTACGTTTGACTCATGTTTGCCATAACGTTTGTTAGCAGTATAACTCAAAAAGTTAAGAACGGATCTCCAAGAAAATTGCACAAGCTGTTATTACTATCAAAAGACACAAATGATCAGATTTGGGAGCTTATACAAAGAAAATTATGGTTTCAAAACCACTTTGAATTTTTTGCTACCGTTGCTTCGCTTGGCGGAGGTATGCGCTCTCAGAATGCTCTAGTAGATGGATATTTATTAATAAGCGACAGGACAAGTTGAAAGCTCTGCCTTCGGTCAAACTACAGTGAAAACATTAAATAGCCGTGGAATTCATACGAATCTCGCTAGTACCCTACTATTTCCTTACACTTAAAGAAACAGCAACATAATACACACAGAATTTTAGAAACAGTCAAAAAGGAAAGGCATGTAAATTTGCTTTAAATCTTTCATGTTTTCCCCCATTAACAGAAAAATCCATTGCGCCAAGAAGAAAAGAAGATCGTTTCTCACCTGAAGAGAGGTACCAAGCACTTAAAAATCAAAGGAAAGTTTTTATGCCATCACATACAGTAGCAATAGCAGCAGATATTCCAGGGCTAGAAAGACTGAAGGAGTCTATCAGATGAAGATGAACCACACAGCTTGTTGACTGACGTCACAGGATCGGGTCAAGTTTACTCTCTCAAACTGAAGCTGTATCAGCCAAATTGGTCTCACCTGATGGCTCCGTCGCAGGCCCGCCAATGTCGTGAGCCACTGGTGTGGGAGCTTGGTATGACGGCTGCATCGTACCAGTCTCCTGTCAGTGAGAATAAGACCACATTTATGACAAAATAAGCTTTTTGAACAAGTTACCTCAAGTATTAGGGTAAAGGTAGTCACTTCGCCCGCGCCCCCTAATGGGAAATCTACACGCACTAGTTCGTGCTACAGACATAGGCAAACGAGCATCAGTAAGCACAGCTACAGCAGATGGGAAGCAGCTCTGCATATTGGGAAAATAAGGGAAGGGAAGAATAGAAGGTTTTGTTATCATTAGGATGACAAGAAAAAATACTGATGAAATTTACAAAGCAGTAAGAATTATCTACATCTTCTGTGTCTAATTACTTATTTTCTGCCGTTGGTATAAAACCAAATAGTAAACGAAACCCAGAAAGTTTCGACATCAAGGTCTATTTTTGCCAAAATGCCGGACTCATATAGCAGTTTTCAATGGAAACATTTAGGACTACAAAATTTGACAAGCCGTAGTGTTTTGACACGCAGCATAATTGCAAGTTGCCCTTCGCAGCGGCTAACGAGTCAGTAAATGATGCAAAGGCTTCAGCTTCACCACTTGCGGTGATCCTAACAAATTGACATGAAAGTTCATAGCCTGCACAAAAAAAAATAATAATAATAACTAATGGCCTTTAACCACTGGTTAAGTTCCGGTCAACAAAGATAGGTACCTATGAAGGCTTGCGGTGTCACTCATATGTGTGATGATGTCAGCCTTACCTAGATTGTATACAACTGCCCACAACACAAGACTGATTAAGTAGCCGTTTCAAAGCCCTAGACCAGCTATTAAAGAAAGGCAGTTGATAAACTAACCGATTCATCAGGAATCCAGTCAACGGGCTCTTCCTTCACATTTACAGAATTTTCCGTTAGTCCACTCTTGACCTGCAGATTGGCTGCTTCTGAAAAGAGAAAGACAGTTATTGCAGTGTTACATTAAATTGCCAGTTATAGCATCCGCTCATCAGAACGAAACATTCAAGCAACTGAAGTAAGCCACATTACTCCCATGAGAAAGATCTGCAAGTCATCAGTTGCCTCCTTATATGGCAACCTATATGAAAATGTTCCTCAGATGTAAAGAAAACTGCTCTAGCAGCGTGATTCGAATGGGTAATTGAATGCACAATTAATAAGAAGAGAACTCTTTCGCGCGTTAGTAGTAGCTACATTATATCGAGTAGTTTAAGGCTCTGTTTCTACAGCAAAGGAGGCCTTACACAGGAAGAAAGAAGGGACATACGGTACAGTACATCGTAAAGAACGGAACCCAGGCAGGAGATGTTCTCACAAGGTATCAGAGCGTATGGGAACAGTGAGTCGGGATAGATGAGGAAGAACGGATTAAAGAATCACTAGGACTATGAAAACTGAAGGAAGCAAATGAATTTCAGAGACAGATGTCTCGAAATCCTAGTAAAAGAAGGTAGCCTACAGAGTCTCCCTGGGGTTGCCGCTCCTCATAACATAGGCTGGGTGAACCTAATTACCATAACCCTATGTCCCCTGTGGGTATACAGTACGGTATGGATGATAATCTATATATTAATATGCTTGTATCTACGTGTGTGTGTGTGTGTGTGTGGGTGTGTGTGTCACGCTCTTCACAAATAGATAGGCGTAAATTAGAGACTTGACTTCATTTCACACGTATCATATCTACGCTTTTGTTTTTCTTTACAAAAATTTCGCTCGCTTTGCTGCTGGTAGCGGATGGCATTCTTCATAGGGTCTGAGCCGTAGCCAATATACCTCTGGGTAAAGAAAATTGGTAGTATTGGCATCTCTGCTCTAAATTCAATTTTCGAAGAGAATATCCTGCTTCGAAAGCAGCAGCCAGCGAAATGCAATGACAGCTTCAGAACAAAGGAATACTCTCCAGCGAATGAAACAATTGACCCAATCTATTTTCGTTTATTGTATACTACTTTGTATTGCTTTTAACAAAACAGGAAAACGATGGGTTGTTGATCAGCAGCATTCACGGGTTCCGAAATAGTGAGAAAAAAATCGGATACGCCGACAAAAAATTAGAACGTGCAACCTTATGGATTGCTAAATTAT